>OMLP01002461.1:2559-30224 GCA_900302685.1 Spondyliosoma cantharus | reverse complement strand
AGTGGCTGACTTTCTTCACTATTTAAATTCCATTACCAGACAAATCTCTGCTGAATTAGTGCCAAGAAAGGTTCAAACCCCGCGTCATGTGTTCAGTACCCAATGAATGGATGTTCAGGTAAAAGCATCATTAGCGTCACTCACAGGTGTCCCGGAGATTCCAGGGTCTCCCAGCTCTCCTTTGATTCCCTTCAGCCCTCTCTCCCCTGCCGATCCACGGTCGCCCTGTCACGCATTGTGTGGAACAACATCAGTGATTAGACACACACACACACACACACACACACACACACACACACACACACACACACACACACACACACACACACACACACACACACACACACTTCCAAAAGTCCCTGGCAAACTCACCTTAGCTCCAGGAAAGCCTTCCCCAGGTACCCCCCTCGGCCCGGTCACACCCTGCGACCCCTGCTCTCCCTGAATCAAACACATTAATAAACTATTTAGCACGTTCAGGGCGGTTAAAGACCTCTGAGACAGAGTCCAGATACATGAAGGACAATAAATCACAACCTACCTTTGGTCCCTGAACTCCGAGTCCTGGAGGCCCTATTGGCCCTGAAGGGCCCGGCCGCCCTGCGTTACCCTGCAGTACAGAGGACACAGAACACCAAGAACCACATTTATTTCATTTTTAACATCGGTGGCCCTCCAACACACACTGTTGCTAACAAAGTTCTGTCCTCTGGGTGTGTCCAGAGTCTGAAAGGTCTGAAAATCAAGTCAAATACAAGTTATTACAGTATTTTCGTGACATGTCTGGAAGGGGGTGGATGTACGATCATACATCCAGACTTTAACTATTAGGTAGAAACTAAACCTTGAGGTCACGATCCACTGGAATAAAAACCTACATATTAGGGTTTTTATTAGAACTGCCATGTATAACATATTTTTTCTTTCTGCTTTATGACACTGAGTCATGAATATCTGTCGTCATCCGTCGCTCAACACGTATAAGGGATGAAATCTGCCAACATTATCTGCCTCCTAATTTTCTCCCATTTGTCGACTTTGCTCGAGACGTCCTTTAAATCTCGCCCAGTGCTGCGTGACAGTGGCGGCGCTCGGACCCGGTGGAAACGCTGATCTGGAGCCTGCGGGGAATTTTGGATGTGATATCTGAGGACATGTGGGTGCTGGGTGTTGCTTCGGCGAGGCCTGTTAGGCCAAGTGCTTCTCATCAGACACATATGTCTGCCGAGATTCACACTCTGCACCGATGTGTCAGAGCGCTGCGGGGAGAATCATGATAAATACCCTGAACAAATGAACTGGCAGCCTTTGGATATACGGCCCCTGTGGTGGGCATGTTAGCACACAAGACGAAGCACTCTTTTTCTTTTTTTCAATCCGGAACTGTCTGACTACACTAAAGACTCAATCACCACCATCTGGTTGTACGTCAAATAAAATTACACAAGGCTTACTATATAAGTAAACACATAACAGTGTTGTCCTTGACGTGTGTCTGCAGACACATTTAGAGTTATAAGTTATTTGAGGCATGTGAAATCAGTAAAAGGTGAACGTTCGGCAGTACCTGAGGTCCTTGGAGGCCTTCGCCCGGAGGTCCTGGTAATCCAGGCAGCCCTCGGAAACCAATGTCCCCCTGCAAAACGCCAGGAAGATACATGAACACTTGCAACACAGCGATTCACAATCCATCAAATAAATGAAGTAAAAGCTTGTTTCCTGTAATTAGTTTCCTCAAACAAACGAGCACTGGGGAGATACTTTCACTTATCTTCCATGCAGATTCAAACGTAGCTCTGAAATTGATTTTTACAGTATCTGACGATTGCTTTGGCTTTTCAGACCGGCGCATAATTTTCGGCTCCCAATTCTGGCCTCACAACACACACAAGGAAACCACCTGTATCATACTGCTGCACTGTATCGCCTAGATTCACAACATTGTCTGTTGATTTTAATCTCTTTTATCTTTCTAATTCTCGTTAAAACACAGTCAGCAGTGGTCACTTCTCTCAGATGATACAAACAGCAACGAGAGAAAAATGTGCAATTTACATCACTCGTTTAAAAGGCGCGACATGGCCTCGTTTCTGTCGGGTTTGAAGTTAGTGTGTTTTAATCTTAAGTGTGTTTACTGATTAGACTAAAAAGAACTAAGAGAGCCTGTGAAACACCGAGAACTCGAGGCCTGAGCTATAGTCCCTGAGGATAAAGTGGTATTACGAGACATGATGGCTGAGGCTAGCTGGCTAGCATGCTAACTTCGGTAGATATCTCTACGACAAAATAAACAGACGTCTTGGGAATAACATCCAAACATTTATTACTTCACATTCTGTTGATAATCTGTTTCAACAGATTCAAGTTCTCACCTTTGGTCCAGGGATGCCCAAGCCCTCAATGCCGGGTTCTCCTGGAAGTCCAGGCAGACCAGGCGGGCCCTAAACACCACAGGACATGAAGGAAGAATTACACTCTTACATTCTTAGATAGGTCAAATTATTAAAGGAATAGTTAAACTTTTTCCTGGGAAACTAAACAACATTTCATTTGTGTTAGTGAGCTTTTAGATGGCATTGTGCTTGCAGAGTCCAGTCTTTATGCTAAGCTAAGCTAGCCATTTGCTCATCTTCCCTCCATCGTCTCTCCCTTGCTATGATCTTAATAAAAAAAAAAACATTTATAAGGGTCAACTACTGTAACTTTCTGTAATAAATGTCTCATTGATGGATGTATGGCTAGAACTGACGTGTAGAACACAGAAGACGAAAGACAGATGACTGTATGTAAAGTGTAGATGGATGTATGGAGCTACAGATTTATGAGTGGACAGGCGTTTCAATCAGTTCCTCACCGTGGGGCCGGGATAGCCGTCTCCTTTGGGACCGAATGGACCTGCGGGGCCTGAATCTCCGCGGTCACCCTACAAACCGACAAATAGGTGCAAGTCAGTAATTCATTCATGCAAAGGATACAACGTGATTTACAGAGGGGACGTTCAAAGGAGGCTGGAGTGGAATGTGGATGTAAATGGACACATGTGCTTTGCATGCTTCTGTATAGCAAGTATTGTGCAGTACATTAAATCAGGGGAAGAATTGGCTATAAAACATGCTGCTGTTGCATTTTTATAAACTAGGATTTTGGAGCAGGAACAGGACGACAGGATGTACGCAGATTTGTGTTTATTGCAATTTTTTTTCCCTTTCTCTTGGTGCTGGAATAAAATGGGAAATAATCTGCCTCTCGTTAGATTCATTAGATGTTCAGCTGTGTGCCAAAAATCTGACTTCAAGTGTGTGTCAGTGGGCAGACCTGAGTTAGACAAAAGTTAAAAGGATCCAGTGTGTGGGATTTATGAAGAGAAATGGGATGGAATGACGTGAAGCTAAGAATTGGTGTGTTTTCATTACCTCACAAGAGTCCAGAACAGACAAACCAAACACTGACTCTAGAAAGGGGCTTTGTGTTTGTTGCTTGTTTACTGGCCACTGTAGGGGGAGGGTGAAGGAATCTCCAACTACACCGCTAGATGCTACTAAATCCTGCACACTGGACCTTTAAATACAATGTTGTGTGTTACCTTGGGACCAGGAAGTCCGTAGCCAGTCTCCCCGATCGGACCAGGAGGACCACTTGGGCCGATATCACCCTAGAACACATGTTAGTGCTAATTAGTTTAGCTTTTACTGAAGAATGTGAATAACTCCTCTGTCCACGGCTGACATTAAAGCAACATTAAGCAACTTTTTAACCTTGAAATAACGGTTTCAGAATCATGTTGATGGTACAGTGTCTTGTAACAGGGTGAACAGTGTAACTTCAGTGAGAGGGTAGGACCACAACGCTACATACATCGTTATGACGTGAGGAGTTTTGTTTGTAGTTAGCACCTCTGATAAATCCTGGGATTTGTATTTACGACAGTCATGTAGTACTCAGAAACTGTGGGGGGCGCCAGATCGCACAAAATATCAATTTCTACATAATGTTGCTTTAAATATCAGTGTGTGTCAAGTGAAAATGATCCCTAATGCCTTAATGAAGACTTAATGAAGCTTGATTCTACAACATTTCATGAAACAACTGTTTCTCTTGACATCATGGTGATAATGTGAAACAAAAACATACAGGTTCCAGTTTTCTGATGTTACTCCAGTAATAGTAAGGAGGAGTTACCTTGGGCCCTGCGACGAAACGGCCTGGTGGACCAGGTAGACCCAGCCTGCCTTGAGACCCTGGTTCTCCCTGATGAAGATAAATACAGTCAAAGTCAAAATGATTAACTTTCAAATTATCTTTCTAAACTTCTTTGGCATTTTTGTTATTTCATAAGACCAGACGGGGTCTTGATTTCTCCTCACCTTTGGTCCTGAGGGTCCAGCAATACCCGGTGGACCAGTCAAGCCCCTTATTCCTCTTTGGCCTTGGTCACCCTTAAAGATCACATTAGGAATACAGTTACTAATCTGATAGCTTTGACTTGACATATTATATAAAAAGGTCAGCACTTGCTAAAGTTGAGCAGGACATGCAACCTTACCTTTTCACCCTGGGTGCCAATTCCAGCTGCCCCCTCAAGCCCCCTGAGACCTACAGCTCCTGGCTCACCCTAAAGAAGACAGGTTTTATGTATTTGTCGGCTTGATATTGGAGCAGACAGACACATGTAGATACAGCAGGGGGTCTGTAAAACTACCTTCTGTCCAGGGGCTCCATCCTCTCCTGGCAGGCCCGGCAAACCAGACATTCCTGTTGACCCTGGCTCACCCTGAGGACACATGTATGGATCTGTGTTAGTTTACGGATAAGAAAGTGTAAGCGCTGGAAAAATATAGTTGGTTGACTCGCCTTAGCTCCAGTGTCTCCAGCCCCTCTTTCTCCTGGGGCGCCAACTTCGCCCGGCAAACCTTGATCCCCCTGTGTCAAACAACATGACAATATCAATCTTTGGTTTAGCTTTAGTTTCTTGTTAAACTCTGTTCTAAACATTTTTCGCAGGGGTGTAGCTTGATTTCTGAGACTCAGTCTTTTTTGTGCAAACTAAAACTGTGGGTCTTGATGGTATTGGCTTTATCATCAAACTTAACAGCACAGACAGTGTATGTACCAACCTTAGGTCCAGGCAGGCCCTCTCCTGGTGCCCCCCTGCTCCCTGTTGGCCCCCTCGGTCCTTCCACGCCCTGCAAGGATAAACAGATGCGGTCTTAAATACAGAAGCCATCCATTCAAAATTAAAAAGGTCAAATATGTAAGAATTGAAATGTGAATAACAGCTCTGACGGCTCAGTTATAACATCTATGCATTGTGTTGCAAGTTAGCATGCTAACCAGCTAGCCCCAACCCACCCTGGTCTTAAGCTCCAGCGCTGGTGATCTAAACCACCCACACTCGCCCCGGTTCTCGCAGGCCAGACTGCTAGCTCCACGGCTAACTGAGCTAACAGCAGCTACAGTTAGCAACAATTAGCGATTACTCTGGCGGTATGCTGCCTCCTATTTGTTTTGAATTCAACAGGTGGTGAACCTTCACCACTGATTAAAATTAAGATGGCTGAGGGACAGTTGGAAAATTATTGGGTGGAGGTCAAATACCCTCGAATCTGTTCATTTATTAGTCAATAAACTTATCGTGTTATGAGAAATAGCACACAGAGCTATAATATAATCTTTAATCAGAAACAGGTGCTTGCATTACTCACAATGCAACTCAACTGTGGACATTCTGGAGAGTGATTTGGGCATGTTATGCTAGTAGGGGTTAGTGTAGCCTGGAGTTATTAGCCTCTAGCAGAAATGAGGAGCGGGCTGCATAGATCCATACCTCCAGATCTCTTATTATGTCAAACTTGTAGCCTTTGGAACTAACTGACACTGACTACAGCGACATCACTTGAGGCAATACATCAGACTTCACAAAAAACAGAGTTCGGCATCCTAGCTGATTTGTTCTACTCATTGTATCAGCGAGGTGAAATGTAATCGGAATTCAGAGTTTCTCTTCAATACGCCACCTTGTGCTTTAAACAGAATCAGCTGTGCCTCTGCAGCGTGTGAGGCAAACACACCTGTTTCCCTCTCCTCTACATGCCGGTGAGCTCTGAGCAGTGGAAAGCAGTATTTTGAAAGTAATTAACATGTGTTTTGATATCAGGGAAGTGATCTTTGGCTCAGCTGTCGGCAGGAAACTGTTTCTTCTGAGTCTCCAGCGGCGGCTCCAAAACACGAACCGTTACGCAACTTCTCAGTCAGAATGGAGTCATCGAGGGGCTACATCGTCTTATCTACAGCTGAATTTATTCTTTGTACTTCTTCAGAACTCATTTCTATGATTTGGAATCCAGGAATAAGGTCAAGGACTATAATACTCAACCCCCCAAAGCTGGAGCCTCTGCCCAGTTCATTCATTCAATAGCAGCATTTACTTATAAGCAGCATTTCAACAAGACAAAGAGTCAGTGGGACATGCTAGCAGCTCTTTGAGGCTGTACACTGCTATTGTCAACATGCTAACATGCTCACTGACAATGCGAAGCAGCTATATTTACTGTTTTTGGTCATAATGTTTTGGAGAAATTATCATTTTGACTTGATGATGGCATCAGATGTGCAGTTCCTTAGAAAGATGCATGCAGCGCTGTAATCTAATGGCAGTTTTAAACACAGTGGGAGTCATTTCAACTTGCCTTCTCGCCCTGTATACCCAGTCCTGTGAGGCCGAGCGGCCCTGGAAGACCTGGAGGGCCAAAATCCCCCTATAGGTACAGATTAGAATGGAGGTTAATGATTACAACTGTATGCAAATGTTGATAATATGACAGTGAATTTCTTGATTTATTGCGATGTGGAAAGCACCCAGCTGTTTAGGATTCTTTGCCAAAGTCCTTTGCATTTCCTTTCGGCTCAGTAATGGATACATACCGGTAGTTATATTGCAGGGGTAAACTGCAGTAAAATCTTTATGTACACAGAACTTGATGACATTTGCTTTTATTATTCAACATCTCTTCAACCGTCACATGCAAAATGAACATCATATGATGTGAATGCACAGAACAAGCCTGGGGGCGCTGGTTTGTCATTACCACACGAAAACACTGCAATTATCTGTGATGAACTTCACCACAAGGCAACAGTAAAGCTGTCAGCGCCATCTGTGGCAGGAACTCCCATGTTAAAATCTTTACGTTTTTCCAGAGCCGTGTTTTCTGGGAGAAACATTCATTCCAAAATGTTAACGTCAATTTCCGACGACATAAGATGAATTATGCAACTTAAACAGACATTTAAAATCCAAATCCGAGCCTCCTAGTCACGTCTCATCAACGTCTGTGAGCTATGAGACGGCCAGATGGCTGCGAAAAATGTGCAAACACATCCTGAAAGGTTGAGAGAATACCTTTATGTAATTGTATGACTGTGCCAGTGCAGAGCGAGCTTTTTCCCACGTTCATCAGCCCAAAACTGTGAAGCTGCACTCCTCCCACGCCATCCAGGCTTTAACCTTGATTCATCACCTGTAGACTGCGACCTCCTATGTAACACCACGCCGAACACATTCAGCGGTTGCTCTGCCAACTCTTGGCCTCCTTAGCAACGGGACTCGGGGCTTTATCTCCGCGCCTGTGTGGAAGGCATTTCAGCCGGGGCGTCTTATTTACAACCTCTGGGCTCTCTGACTCTACCTTGTCTCCTTTGATTCCAGCGCCCGGCTGTCCTCTGGGCCCCCGCGGCCCCTCCAATCCTCGCTCGCCCTGCGAAGACAGACAGAGGAGTTATTGCATCTTTTGCTTCTTGAAACATATGTTGCTATACATGAAAACAGTGTCAAAGTAAGAACATATGTAGGATAATGCAGAAAGAGATATTCGTTCACACGGACTTTCTCACATAATCTGATACCCACATGAATCACCCGGGACAAAATCGCTTCACGACAGACTATTGAAGCCAAATGTGGGATTTCTCACTGAGGCTTCGGCCAAAAACATTCCTTTTAATTCCTGTTTATGTTGATGTCTGCATGTGATGCTCGTGCCGAAGCCGACGGACAGCGTTGTTTACAGACAGTCTCCAGACGGAGACGTTTTACTGTGAGACGGTTTTGGCACCGAGTATGAGTAAATTGTTTCTGCACATTGTTACCGCAGAAACCAACACGGTGCCCCTTCAAAGTCAATGTAAGTTTTACATCTGACTGTAGAAAGTCTCCTCCTCCTTTAAATGTTTCTTTCCAGCTGGATGTTTGACATTTACAGTGTAAACTGATGTAAAGTATCCAAAGAATCTGTAATTAGAGGGCTGTTTGAAGCGGGGAAGCTTCTCTGTCGCTCCCAGAAATATGAATCTATGTGGGTGATGTGTGACATCGTTAATGACGCAGGCCGGTCCAGTACGCCTGCTTCATATATCCAAACACATGCTAATTGTTTAACAGCTTTGTGGAAATTTATGACCTCCATAGTATTTAATAGAAACAGGATGAAGAGCCTGCAGCCAAGCCAAGTCAGCTAGATGCTAATTGCAGCTTGCTAACGTGACCACGATGACAACGTGCTGATGTTTACTCGATATCGTGTTTATCATGTTCAATGTGCTGCATGAACATGATACGGAGGTTGCTCATGTTTTTTAGTAAACTGATGAAATCTGTTCGCGACTAATGAATGTTAATGCGAGCGTCGTTAACTACAGTGAAAGTTAACGACGCTTCGGCACTGTTTTATGGAATCTGGCCGTAAAAAGAAGAGAGTAATGTTTCATTCATTAAAAAAGGCGCAGATGCTCGGGGTTTATTGTGATTCGTTAAACATCCTATGGTGGCCGATACTGTAAGTCCTGACGAAGCCTCTCGGTCAGAAACGCAGACTCGTCCCAAGGCATTATGGGATTGCCTGTGTGCAGCTAACAACAACAACAAGTGTTTTCAATGATCACAGAAGACATTCAGTGATGGATGACCCAAGACCGGTCTGCGTCACTCATTTGGATCTGTGTGAACTGTACTTTAGCGTGCTAACGCAAAGCTCAACATAACACAACACAAAGTACAGCTGCGGCTGAAGGGAATGTCGTTGGTTTTGCACGTGTTTGGTCATAAACTGAAGTGCTGGATGGAATGATATGTTGACCGGATGATGACACTTAAGCAAAGGGATCGACCAAGTTAGAACAAGTCATTCTGAGCCGATCCAAAAGGCGTTCCATTGTTGTCATACTAACATTTAAAATCACATATGCGAACCTCACGGTGGTGCTAGAGGAGCAGTCAGAGGATCACAGACGTCATGAGGATTAACAGCATTATTTCAATGAATTGTGAAGTTGAAGCACTTCTTGTCAGGTCAACAGCTCTGTTCAGAGCAGACGCCACACTCCCTGTGTTACAAGTGAGCTCAGCTTACTGTTCCAGATAACATGATGTTGAGATGATGGGGCTGTTTTCCAGCTAGTTCAGTAAAAGGTTTTATACAGTCAGACAGTCGCAGCACGCTCCCAAAACTACATTCGCACTGATTTGTACGTGTTGAGACAGAGCTCGGCTTCTAGCAACAGTGTGTTTGACTGCGTTACTTCAAAAGATGGTGTGGTTTGCACTATGTCAGCTCCTCATTGTATGTAACTGGACCAATAGGCCCCAAAGCCTGAGGCATCTCGGTGAAACAGTAGGTGTGCTTTTAAAGCGTCTGGGTTATTGGACACGCTGGACAAAAATATGATCCAAAGCAGAGCGTGTTACTTGTCCAAAAAAATGTGTCTGGAGAGAATCCATCAGTGTTCAAGAACAGAAAAAGGCAGGAATGGAAATGCAGTGAGGGATTAGAGCAGTAATCTGAGTTGACAGTAAGTACAATGAAGAGAGTGCAGCATAAGGTCTGTCTGTGTACCACTCTGCAGAGAGGTCCTATTCCCCTTGAGGACATTTCCCTGTCTTCCAAGGTCATCCAAGGACGACAGAAATACAGTATATTTCATAGCATATTAAAGCTGCATTTGCGTGTCGGCTCTACAATGTGTAGATTTATCCACTAGCTCCGTGATCTCTCATCTTGGCACAGAAGCCGAGGTGCTAATGATGTGGAAAAAGGCTAATATTGCTGCCGAGTTCCTGCGAAATCTGGAGCCTGTCGAGGCACGTCATGTGAAGAACGCTGCTTAAGAGCGAGGACGCCATCTGCGAGTCCGCGGTCAAATCTCCTGTCGAGGAGAGAGCGAGCACCCCCGAGGCCAATCTCTAACGGTGAGAGATACACCTCCTCCTGGAAACCTGGCTGTTGCCATCTCACATGAAGCTGATGTAAAGCCACCCTGTTGGGTTTTTTTTTTTTTTTTACAACACAGCCGAAAAGTGATTACGTTGTCATTACCTAAAGAAATTCCGCTGACTTAATTCCTTCAATTTCAAAAAGGAAAGACTCATGAGGCCTGGCAATTACAATGCCATCGAGTTCATGAGTGCCGATTTGGGGAGCCGAGTGTTCACTTATGGAGCTGAAATGGCTGCAGGGCAGAGGTTTAAAAATACCTAAGTGTTAAATTAACTCTGGGAGATAATTGTGCTCAAAAATTCAACTCCGACGGGCGCATAGAGTCTGGAGCAGTGCCGGTTTCACACACCTGGAGGAAGATTAACACTGATCACTTGTACATGGTATTAAATCCCAGTATTACATTTTCATTTTAGAAACAGTGATGTCACGAGTGTTCACCCACTGTAACAAGGATCACTGGGACACATTTAAGTTCCGTTTTGCTCAGAAACCACGTGTGATTATGTGCAGAATTGTTTCCGCATGTGACAAAAGCCCTTGTGTGTCGGAATTTTCATTTATACGTGAAAATAGCCTGTTTACATTTGGCACTGATTTATTTTTACAAGTGAACATGGAACATTTTGATTAATACCAGAAGAAAAGCCAATTGCGTGTTAAAATATGTAGTCCACTATCTTGTCACATGTTCACATGAGAAAAGAGCCACTCATAGGAGGGACATTTTGTAAGGGAAACATCTCCTGCGGCTCATAGTGAAAGAAAGACAGTCCATAACTGAGAATCATGCAGCATAATACAGCTAAAACTACACTGGTCTCATGTTATTTTTATCGCTCATTAAATTCCATGTAATTATTTGAAATTTCAGCTACATTTCCAACGAAAGATAGAGATAAGAGCCTTTTTACATGTGTTTATACCACCTTTTAAAGTCCTTAAGGCCAAGTATTGCCCTTATATCAAGAGTTCTGGGTCAACATGCACATACATCTATGCAAAAAGATCCCCTACATCTGTACTTTTTTTAATTATTTGGATTTTGCACATCTTATTTATTAATTTAACTGTTTGACAAAACTACATCTGTAACTTCTACTTCTGTACTTGACTTCAAAACACTTCTGTAAATGCTTCTTATATTAATTGAGTGAAATTCTATCAGTGAAACTCTTTATTTTTTGGGCTATAAATCATATGTATTAAGGATATCAGTTATTTGTGATGGTCGATTGGATGTAACCTGGTCCTCAGCTCACCAAGAGAAACCAAACTCCCCGAAAATATGCGAAACGTTTCTTTAAGATATTAAAAAAAAACAGCAAACAGGAATGAGTTGTGACAAAGAGGAGCCCATGTGTGCATCTGTGTTGGTGCATGAGTGTATCCACATGTGTGTGTACGTCCTGAGAAGAGACAGATGCAGGAAAGACTCATTCTTTCCTCCCTCACTGAGTCACTCGCTCCGTCATGTCGTCAGCTGTCCTGGCTATTTTCCTCTATTCACTCCGCATCTCCTGCTCCGAGCAGACGATCAATCGACCAGATCATACGATGAGGTAATAAGGGCTGTACTGCGCTGCTTTAATGTGCATTTTTTGGCACTTCTGTGTTGTGTTATCATGTCTTGCAACCATACGCGTTGTCAATTTCCTGTCATTACGTCCTGGAATCTGGAGCCCAGACGGGGGCCTTTGCGCAGGTCACTGCGTAGGTAGGTGAATTGAAGATGAATGCATGAAATGAGGTCACGAGGGTTCAAAGCTTTTAACTGGCTAGAGTGCATGAGCCCCAAGAGCCTGAGACGTAAAAGACACTAACTCACCTTCGGTCCAGGCAGGCCCTCTCCTAATGGTCCTCTCTCTCCTTGGACTCCCTGTGGCCCTTGAGGCCCCTAAGTAAAACAAAATGAGGTAAATGGCAACTGAAGGATCATAAAAAATGACCTCTCTATCAATTAGCTGCTCTAATAACCACAACAGTGATTGTTCGATCATAGCTTAGCAACATAAACCCAGAGTCAAGCTTTGGATTTCTGCACATCATGCTGTAATAAAAGCTCTGCTCAGCATGTGAAGAGATTCACGGGTCAAATTATGTTTTGTTTTGTTAATATCTTCATTTGTCTCCTCTTAAGTAAGCTAAACTGTTAGCATGCTCGCCTAAATAGCTTACTACCTTCAGTCGTAGCCTAGCATTACTGCCAAAGCCATGGAACATTTAATTAAATTACATTTTGGGTGTGTGTGTGTGCTGGTTTCTTACTGGTGGTCCAGGTTCGCCAAGTCCCTGAGGACCGGGAGGCCCTGGCTGCCCCTGAGAACCGAAGTGACCCTGTGGGAGTGCGAGAGATTAAGACGAGTGCAGGAACAGGGTGAGCGAGACACAGGTGGATTATTATGTTCTCATCACTTCATTTTCCAAAACAATAGGGTGGCAGATTTTACCTTGGGTCCCGGAAGGCCGATTCCTGTTTCCCCTTGGATTCCAGGTGGCCCAGGAAGTCCCCTTTCCCCCTATAAAAAGATAGGCAGGGACAGACATGTGTGAATGCAGACAAATGCTTTGTTAGGTTGATTCTTGGGTGCAAGGCCTCCTTTTGACATGAACGGACCCCAGAAATGCTGCCCAATGTCAAAAATGTCTTCAATTTTGTCCAATCAGCTTTTCCTAGCCCTAATATTTAGTACTATGGGGTTCCTTCATTCCTTTAGTCAAGACTTTATTGGTAAAGAATGCAGTTATTCACTCAGAGGCTGTAAATCACAGATATGGCGTACAGCAGGAGGGCACACGGAAGGCGTAAAAAGGGCGTAGAAATGTTAGTGGGTGCATACCGGCACTTTTCCTCCCCCTTTCCCTTGCCCTTTCAGGCAAGTTGGGACAATGTTTATAGCCAGACATTAGTCTGCCATTCAGGTGATATAGGATGACAGCCAGACAATCAACATGAACATTCTTCCAAAATAATTAAGGAGGGCACACTTGGTGGGGAGTGTTGGCTCATGGCGGAATTGGCAGCTATAACACGGGAGGGGGGGGCTTTAAAAAGTAGGAACAGACAAATAAGTTGACAAGGCAATAACAGATGAGGCATTTCAGTCGGGGGTTTCAAACGTTCCAGTGGTGATGGATCATAACTCACGAATAGGTGTTCGAATGTACGGTCAGCCGATCAGATTGTGGGGCTACTTGACATTTGTGATGTTATTTATGCCCGTGATAAATTGATTTAATCGAGACACATGTTAAATGTCATCCTCGTGAGAAAAACTCAGGATCAAAAAGAAACACTTTATTATGTCACATGGTTTTCACCAATTTATATTCTCCCGCACGCATCTCATTTTTCATCCGCTCGGGAGGTAATAAGGTTGTTCATTGTCTTTGTGCTGATGAATGTGCAGACATGGACACCTCTTTCATACAGCTGTGAAAAAGACTCAATTCAAATCAGACTGAAAAAGAGTTAATGCCTCTGACCAAGTAACCCAGTATCCTTTAGATATGCATCTGGTTTTGGATAGGGGGAAAAGGCCACTCACTGCCCTTTTATGTAAAGGAATGACCAGTCGAACTTTGATTTACTACAGTCTTTGGTTTCCTTTTGTACTCAAACTCTTCACAGATCTAGGAGGTTTGGTTCAAGCCTGTCAAAAAAATGACTGAATGAGGAATACTTACTTTTTTACCCATTGGACCTTCAGGTCCGACATCGCCAGTTGGACCATTCACACCCTAAAAGGTGAATAAATGGTTGACAGTTAAGTAGCAGTAATAGTAGTTTATCATGGATCAGACAGACAGTGAACATGACACACTGAACTTGAAGAGAGCAGTGATTGTTATTGCTATCGGCTTAGCGACAGAGCTCAGAGTTTTCAGAGCCTGGAGGTTGATGTACACTACTAGTAAGTATATTACATTTTGGCATGCTAGAGTTCACTTTAAACTAGTTCACAGACTAATTAGCGAGCTAGCTATCTGATAACCAGCCTGCTAGCTCTTTGATTTGCTGGCTGGTAAAACTTGCTATGAATTTCAAATGATCTTCATCTTTGTAAAAATGCATGTGTGTCATGCTAGCATGGATAGCTTCACATGTGTAGCAACAATAAGGGGGTTTGGGGGATTAGCGAAGGGTCAGCTGGATTATAAAATAGGGTTAGAGGAATGGTAGATTTGACCTGAAGTCCACGATTTCCTCTTGGGCCGATGGTACCTTCAGGACCCTAGAAAAGAAAAGGAGCTCCATCATGATCATAAACTTCCATCTCAGAGGGGTTGTTAGATTTAATAATAGAATAGTAAGAACAAATAAAGATTAAAAGGATATGGAGAGTGAACTTCAACCAGTTATTACCATAAAACAATATTATCTTTTTATGGAGGTCAGTCATTTATATTTTACTAGGATAAAAATGGACGTGTGAGTTCTGGCAGGTTTCCTTTACTACATCATTGAAGCACTGGGGGGGAAAAAAGAAATGCGACAAAACATAACAGCAACATACTCTGTCTCCTTTAATTCCAGGTGTGCCACACTCCCCTCTCTCTCCCTGGAAGAGAATAAAAAAGCAGTGTAGTGAAGTCATTTTTCATAATCAAAATTCCATCGCTATGCCATAACAAGTTTGTGCGATTTCCAAGGTACAATTATTCTAAGCATAATGGGTTTTAATATCCCGGCCAGGAGGTGGTTTGCAACAACTAATGACACGGGATTTACGTAATTAAATTCCTTCAAAGGAAAAGTAACAGGAGATACTTGCAGACAGGCTTGACATTAAACAAAAAAAGAACAAAATGGCGTGATATTTTTCAAAGACTTTTCTGTGTATGCTCTCTTTCAGGGCACTTTATCAGGTCTGGAAAGCATAAATCTCCAGTTTCTCTCACTGTTGCAGATTTCTTTTCCCACAAGCATGGGAACTTGATACTATGACAAAACCATGGGGGCATCTTTTGATTTACAATAGAATTCATAACATACCTTCTCTCCTTTGTATCCTGATTTGCCCTGTGTGTACAAAACACTCTTGTTAAATCAGGAGGGAGACAGGCGACAACCAAAACAGAACAAAACCTGTCTCTTTTTCTTTTAGAGCAGTGATTCATGTGAAAGGTGGAGTAGAAATGTTTTTGTACCACTTGTTAATCTCGACTTAGTCTTAATCTTAACCTGATTTAAGAACCTCAGCTCACCTCTGCTCCTTCCCGACCCGGAAGTCCACTCAGCCCGCCCTCACCCTAGAAGGAAAGAGGAGTTTTAGTTTGACCAGGAAAGGGAACTTGTATCAGCAACATCTTGAACTGGTAGTAGGGTTTGCATTATGCTACTGAGTACGAGTAGGCGGCACCTTCTGTCCTTTTTGGCCGGGGTTTCCATCTTCTCCAGACCGTCCCTTCTTTCCCTGCAGAGAGAGTCATGGAAGCAGCATTAGGCAGAAAACAGCGATCACTTGCGGAGAAATCAAAAACACTAGGGTGATTTTAAGGGGAGAAGTATGTCACCATTAAATTTTGAGCTTCTATGGTCGTGTGAAATCATCTGTATGACGTAGATAACCATATATACATACATATGCACCGTGTTTTTTGATCCTGGTCCTTGGGCCCCGTGTCCTGCATGTTTTACTGTAAATGCTTCGCTGCTCCAACACACCTGGCTCAAATGATCAGCTCGTCGTCCAGCTCTGCTGAAGCCTGATAACGACCTGTTCATTTTAATCAGGTGTGTTGGAGCAGGGAAGCATCTAAAACATGCAGGACACGGGGCCCAAGGTCCAGGACTGAAGCAGAGGGAAGCAGGTCGCTGGGCTCTCGCTAAACAAACAAGACAACTTATTAATTAGTGAGACTTTGAGGGGCTATTAGGTTGATTTAACTGCCTTTTGATAGAGCCGCGGTACCTGTTTCCCTCTGTTCCCAATCTCTGTGCTAAGATAAGCGAATCCTCTTCTGGCTGCAGCTTCACATTTACCGTAGAGACAAGAGAGTGGTCTCCATCCCCTCATCTAACAAGAAAGTGAAAAAAGCTATTCCTTTTAAAAGGTCCAATAATTTTCAGGCTCTTGCTTTAATTTGGGGTTTCCGCTAATAAATGTTTAAATGCTTTAATGTTCTTCTGTCTAAACATCAATTTTAGTACCTGTCTCTTTAAGGCACCCCTCCCCAAAAGCCCAGTCTGCTCTAATTGGTCAGCTCTCACAGGCCTAAGCAGGCACCGCCCATCGTGTTTTTCGCATCAGCTGCCGGCGTATTTGCAACCACAGCCGTGTTGGGGTCGTGGCTGAGGGCGGTGACTGTACAGTGTTGCGGAAATCCTGATGACTTGTATTAGGGCAAAGTTTCTGTTGTTTCTGAAATATGGGACGTATAAGTAAAAAAAAGCTAAACTGAGCTAACTGGCTGCTAGCTGTAACATGAGAGTGGTATCAAGGTTTTCATCTAACTCTTATAGAACTCTTATAGTCTATAGAACAGTCATCCTCTTGTTGTTGCCGTATATAGCCTCATGGACGCAACATGTTTGAAGTGCATCCTGGATAAAGGCCATTGAGTCTGGGTGCATATGAGTCAGAGGGGACATGTGTGAGAGGACTCACCCTCAAACAACTGTCTGGCTCTTCTCTCTGTTTTCACGCATGTGAGCTGTGGACTGTGCATGTCCTTTCTGTATGTCTGCACACACTGCTTCCGTCCGTGTGCGCCTGCTGCTCGTGATGTGAAACAGCTTTTGTTCGGAGCGTTAGGTTTAAGAGGCGTAATTACTCTGTTCTCATCCTGTGAAAATACATCAAAGCAAAACCACTACGTCTAATTGCGGCTGACCTTCTCTGTGTAATAAAGAGCGTTCACATCCCAACGTGGCTCTGGCAGGCGAAGAAAGTCATGCGTGTAACATCTTAACCGACGCGCATGTGTCCTCAGACAATCCCAAAAAGCTGTGTTCTTTCGACAGACATGATATATTTCCCATGTAAATATATGTTTAGGCCTGTTCTCAATAAACTGTAAGAGGAATGTAAGGCATTTGCTTTACTTTCACTGCTGCAGGGAGCTTTGCAAAACCACACGATTTACTAACCACCCCCCAAAAACCCTGCAATTATGTAGCCTGTTAGCATCAAGGGGGCTGTGTTGTCTTATAGTTCTTCAAAGGGAGCGATTTGGGGATTAAATGTCTTTAAGAGACACCAGAAGAGTAAAAATGTGGTTTTCAAGAGATTTGATCCTATCGTATGCAGCAGAGGAGGGCCGACGTAGAACCACAGTGTTCCTTATTAAATTCATGAAAAAGACAAAGTAGGCTAGGCTAGGCTATTGAAATCAACTATCAGGTTGTGAAACAATTGAAGAAATAATTCAAACTTGGCTCATTATAATGAAATGTAATGTCACCATTCTCATTTTCATTGTGGAGTTTTATTGGATCTCTATATTCCCCTGAGGCTGGATTTCTGTCTCGGAAAGCCTGATGCACCTCACCAACCCTGACCTCAAAATCCAAGATGGCTGCCTCTTGCATCAAGAGCTGTGAAAGCTATAGAATCTAATTTTTATTAAAGCACTTCTTTCTTACTAATGTGTTTATACCAGTGGATTTGTTGCTTTGATGTTTGTATGTGCAAAATATGCATTTCTATCGACTGGTATTGCTAACAATGGCTAACCTGACCAGGATGCAGCCAGCTCAGGTATGAATTAATAAATGGAACCCAGCATTATTTCGCATAGACGTGAAAAGATAGTGCTAGCTGCGTTAGCTAGCTCCTGTTGGCAACCGAAATGAATGTATGAGGAACGTCTTTAGAAGCAAAATGCTGCTGAGCTAACTGCTTAGCTTGCAGCCGCACCAAGCTAGTTACCAGCTAGGTAGCTAGCATGGACAGCCTTGCTACACATACTGAAAAAAAGAGATTGCTGTTGTTAGTTTTTTGTGCACTTTGTTTATTTACAGCAGAAGCTATCTGGACAATTCAGAACTACTTAAGAATTACTTAATTACTTAAGCTTAAGATGCAGGGGGCATTTAGTAATAATTTATGTAATGACATCCTATAAATATGTGTTATTATAAAAATAAGAATGACGAGTAATCACTTTACAATCATACTTATTTATCAATTTATTTAAGGACTCCACAGGTCAATGCTGGATATGCAGATTACTTACAGGAGGGCCGCCGGGTCCCCTCTCACCCTTTTCACACGCACACTTGCTCTGGGCCAGAGGACACTTCAAAAACAGGGAAAGAAGAGTTACACAGGCCATGATGCAGGGACACAAATCAAGAATTGTCTGGAGACTTACCCCTTCATCTGCCAGTGCCGTCTGTGGAGCGAGAAACACAAGAATGTCAAGATGTTGTCACATTTACTCCATATGTGTATATTTATACCCCACCAGCAGACATTTACAGAGAGGGATCTAAGAAAATGACTCGAACTAGCTTTGATCCTGGCCTTAACTTTACATTGTAGGATTAGACTGGAGCACCTGCACCTCAAACAACCAATTAAACCTGTTCACTGCTGGCCTGGGTTCAATTTGTCAAATGCCCTTCGACCTCCTCCACCTGATCCTGCCGGTGGACTCACATCCTGCACTTCCTCTTGTAACAGACACTTTATTCCCAAATTTTCACCCCGCGGGTTTCTTTACTCTTCAAAGCTCACCACATTCTCTACACAAGGGGGAATGGACGAAATTCCACCGAGTAAAATATAAACCACATGCATTGATCAGTAAAATAGCTTCGGTAAGCATGTAGGGGATGTTTCCATCGTAGGGAGGGGTGTCTGTAGACAACACACAGTCTGTTCATAGAGGACGAGGCCATGCAGTCAAATTCTGGGGCTAAAGATAAAAGACAGTTTCTCAGCTAAGACAAAGGCACATGCTTATGACATACAGATGCTGCCTGAGCAGCACGATGAGATGAAAGTCTACTTGTGGACTGGCTGCTGCTGGTAGCCTGTCAGCTCCAATGCTCTTGCAGGGTTTCTATAACATTTTACCTTATCATATTTGGATGTGTACCACCTGTGTCAACAGTGAGCCTGAGTTTGAAGTGGTGCTTGAGGAGCTGGTTGAATGATGTAGCGTGCATGCACGTTCTTGCTGGGTTCCTGCTCATACTGCACCCGATTTTCCCACAAATAGTTTTTAATGTGGAGCACATGTTAGAGCCAAGAGCCCGGTTGTGTCTGCTGGATGTTGCTGTGCAGCACATGTTCTAATTATATGAGTGGAAAGTTATCGTCTTTCAGTTTAGGAAGTAACCCCAATCACTGTGGTCATAGGCAATTGGAAATAAAGACAAACGTTACGTTAGTTACGTGCCAAAACATGCAAGGTCAAACGAAAATTTCAAAGAGGCATTTTTGAGAGTGGACATCAGAGTGAATTTGTTTCCCAGTGATGATTAAGGTGATGATAGCAGACTTGTTACCATGGCAGCAGGTAGCAGGTGTATATCAGGGATGCAGTGGGAAGTATGAAAGACAGCACAGAAGAAGTGCTTATCAGATGTATGGGAAGTAAAAGATGCTAACATTTAAGCCTTTCAGCAAAAGTCTATATGCATAATGGATTTTTTAATCATCCACCTGCCATAAATGACCCTCATCAAGAATCAAACAACTGATTTCAGATTTAAGTTCCAAAGAAACGCAGGAATGTCAGAGCTAGCAAAGTTATTATATGAAGGTCTAACCAGTTAGACAAGTTGTCGGCACATTAAACACCATCTCAAAGAACTGCTAACGTTAGCCACCTTAGGTTACTGGTTGCACCAAGAATGTCATTTTAGCACCAAACACTAACAAAGCTAAAGCGAATAATAATTCACTCACAATCTCCTTTATGACTTTGTCCACAATGCCTCTATCCTGCAGGTTGTGAAGGTAGCGCGAGGCTGGGGAGCTAGCAATGAGCCGCAGCTGAGCTATATTGGCGGCCTCGTTGGCCTCAGGTGTGATGCCTATGGTGAAGAAGCGGACGCCCTGGTTCTTGGCATCAGCCACAGCTGAAAATATGTCCGGGTTCCTGGGGTGAGAGATGCCATCGAAGAGCAGAACGGCGACCTTGATGCTGCTGGGAGCTGACTCCTCCAGGTAAATACGGGTGAGGTTGGTGATGGCGTAGGTGGTGTAGGTTCCGTGGCCGATGTAGACGATGGGGGCAATCCGGGCCTTGAATTCGTCGGGGCCCCGCCACTGTTTGAAGGTCTGCTCGACGATGACGTGGCTGCTGTACTGAAGGAGGGCAGCGCGGGAGCTGAGCCCCCGGCCGGTCTGCAGACGGAGGCCCTGCAGTCGGTCCATCACATCCGAGGCAAAGCGCTTCTCCTGGGCATGGTTGTCCTTGGCGCTCTCTGAGCTGTCGATCAGGAAGGCCAACTCCAGACTGCAGTCTTCATCAATAAGTGCTGAGGAAGAAGAAAAGTTAGCCAATTATTAACCAAGAATGACAGGAATAGTTTTTGGGAAATACGCTCAGTCACTTCCTTGCTGAGAGTTCGATGAAAACCCTCATATCTGTACGCTATGCAACCCAGAAATTAGGAGGAAACTTAGGCAGGGAATGTCTAATGTCAATTAATTTTATTCAAGCAGTAAAAATGTTATCCGTTTCCTGCCAAAAAGTTCAAGAGTCCAATAAATTAGTACTTCTAGGAAAGTCATTTTTAGGTGACGGGGTAGAAATGTAAAGCTAAGCTCAGCAAAAAGACTGGAAACAGTGAGAAACAGCTACTCTGGCTTTGTCCCAAAGTACAAAGGGCACCATCTAACCACTCAACTTTCTTTATCGGGCGCTTACCCTAGTGCTATCCTGCTGGAGACTTGTCGTCACTGTGAGGCAACCAGAAGAGACTCCAGGAAGAATTTGGAGTAGCAAAAAAATAGATCTTGATCGTGGTTCGTCATTGCAATACGGTGCAATACGTTAGAATTGTAGTTGAACAGATGTCTATGTATTGCGTTGAAAAGACATCCACTTAATGTAGCATGCTAACCAGCTAGCCTTGGCCTATCCTATTCCAAAGCTCCTGTGCTAGTGATGTAAATGTTAACACTTGCCCAGTGCTCCGAGCTCCCAGGTGGGACCATTAGCTGCTCAGCTCGTTGCGCTAAATCACCAATGGCAGTTATTTGGAGATATGCTGCCACCTATTTGTTTTGAGGATGAATTTGACCGATGGCCAATTCTAACATATTGCACCTTTAAATAGACTGTGATATCATTTTTTGTTAGCTCAGCCCTACCAATGACCTAACAAACTACTATATTTTCCCTGTTATTTTCTGTTGCCAAGTTGGCTGTCAAGATCTTTTTTTGTATCATTTATTACTTTCAATTCCAGCCCAATATAAAGACCCAACAGATCACAGCCAAATGGATTTCTCTAGATTTATCTATGAAGCCTTCAGAGGGGGTAAAGGTGATTTATTGACTGTTTGGGTTCTATAGGCTTATGCCTTTTTAAGAAAAGTGTGATAACTTCATGAACGTGACATATAATTTTGAAGAGGAAATAAAAGTAACTCAACTCTCCATGCCAACCTTCAGCCATGGAAGGAGGTCACAGATCTAATATGGTCTGAGGATAATTCACATTAATCTTCACGGAAATATGTCACAGAGAGAATGTGCCTGGGGAAACAGGATTCTGCGCGAATAAAACATTTGGGTAACAGAGCACTGAACGGTCACACAGGAGATGGATGGCTCGGAGAGACCTAAGAGATATGATCAATCCAAGTGGATTGCATCCTCCAGCGATGTCCTTGTTGAGGATCGTGTTCTATTTTTTCACCTGTGGCAGTGAATTTTTTCTGGTGATAGAAAAAAAATGAAACATGTGCCACCTGCACAAACTCCACACCCCTTTTCAAAGTAAGAGCATCTGTGGAACAAACAGCCCCGAGACAAATTCTGAAAAGGAGATAACTTTAGACTTACCATTGCCATTTCTTGGTATGGTATTGGATGCAATTTGTTTGACCTTCCGTCTGGGGCTCACCACCACCTCTTCTTCATAGTCTTCTTCATAGTCCTGTGCACAAAGACCTTGAATTCCCCACAGTAGCAGGAACCAGTGCAGTGAAGGGACCATGATTTCCCTGAGAGATAAAAACAAGACAGAGACGGATAAAAAAAGACCCAGACACGTCCTCACATTTTAATATCTTCAACACACTCAGAGAACAAGCTTCAACAAGCATGCATTTGTGAGAGTCAGCCATCAAACATGCATAACTCACAATGTTGCTGACTTAGGTCTCCAATGTGTTCAGCTCTACAAAGCTCTCCTGGCAGTGAAGAAATTCAGAAAAAGTGCAAAAAGGGAAAAGGAGAAATTCTTCATTCAGAGTCAGTTTGGTTCCATTTCCTGAGCATCAAATTGAGTGTCCTCTTCTGCCGAATCTTAGTTGAGAGTCTGCAGGTCAAGCAGGCACCTTATAGTGGCAGCAGCAGCAGCAGCAGCAGCAGCAGTGCGTTGCCAAAAGTTTAGAGTGTATTCTGGCTCTCATGAGACTCAATTCAAGCCATTCTGAGCTTGCAGTAAATGAAGGGAAGTCCAGCCCTTTTTCAACTTCACTCCTATTTTGGGGAGAGTGTGGGAGGGGTGGCTGGGGAGACAGAGCAATGAGTGCATTTCCCCCCTTTTATTAGATAGAGTGTCATTTTTACTTTGTTAGCCATGCTATTAAAACAGGAACAGAATGGAAAGCCCCTAAAAGAGTAATTGCTATTTGTCTTTTTCACTTCCTTGGAGGTATTTCTTGAAATTTACAATTACACAATGAGGACATTTTATTGGAGTAATAAGACTGATTCTAAAAAAAGAACAAACAAACTTAAAGCATGATTATGTTACTTTTGACAAAAGAAATAACACAATCTTCCTCTTATATTCAAAAAGTTGCATTCAGAAGGCAGTAAAACACACAAAAATCCTCCCTCAATAGAATACGTTCGGGAGTTCCGGTGTGACAGACTTATTCGTCTGATATTTGAAGACAATTTGACACAGTGGCCAGTCCGTGTCATTAAAACATCAGGTGGTGCACGGGGGCCCATTAGGACTTTATCCCATTGTCCTATATTGTGAACAAGGCAGCTGTAAAATAGTGGATTTTTTTTTTTTTTAAACAGCGTCACATCCATGGGAATGACCAGACTTATAGTGGCTCATGTCAGTAAATATAAGCTAACTTTAGATAGTGCTGTTGAGTGCTAATGTTACACTTCACAGTAAAAGGTCAAATAGAATCGACTCATCTTTTCTCATTAACTTCATGTAAATATACAAGTCTTACCTTATTTCAAGTTGATTCAATTAAAAAAAAATTTATTTTCAGACCACTTCAGATCTTCATCTTAAAATTTGAATTATTTTGACTTGAAATGAATAAACTGTATGGAGATCAATCAGCTGATCAAAGAATCATAATCAGAATACAAACACACATCCCAGCATGCATTATCTTAGTTAAAACTCTCTAAGACTTCATAATTTGAAGAAAACATGTGACAGAAACTTGTTGTGTGTCTTCAATAGGCTACATTTTGAGATAATATATCATGAGGTAAACTAGATATTTTTGGTAGACTGAACTGCAGAACTCTGTTGCAAGTGAATTGCTTGAAGTTGATTAAAGAATTCAAGTACAACTGACCTAAATAAAATCCAGATGACTAGAACAGTTTATTTGTTTTAAATCATTACAGAATTACCTCAACTTGTCTTCTCAGAATTCAGTCAAATGAAAATTTTAAGGCAGTCTGGACACTAACTGCTTTAAGTTAAAACAACTAGTTCGATTTTACAGTGTATATTTATCATATTGCAATTGTAACTTGGGGCTACAGTGGTGAAGGTTAAATAGTTACCAGAGTTGGAGATTCATCCAATGCTGTTAGAGAAATGCTGCTCAAAAAAAAAAAAAATGCTCAATTCAAGTCTGTTCTATTTATGTTTTCTTTATCTGTGCCTCCAGGAGCCTCGCCCAAGGAACAATCCGGAAAGCTGGAAAAAAAAGTCTGGATGGGTGAATTAATACCTTAAGGCGACACACCTTGCAAGAGCAGTTTTCCGTGATTCACCTGTGAAAACATCCAGAGCAGCCATTTGTCAGTCTATCTCCTGGCATGATTTACTGTAAACAGAGATTTCCAGCAGCCAGAGAGAAGTTAATTAGTATTAGGGGTATTGCCACTGAAGCAGTCGCTTTATTCCTGTTGACCAGATATGATCGTATAATGGGTGCGAAGTCAGCCTCTGCATGTTAACGTGAGAAGTCTCTTTTCTGGCAGAGGTCTTTTCAAAGCCGGATGTGAAAAAGCTATAACAGAACACTTCTTTTTCCAGAGTTAGTCCGTTTTTTATTAAAACCTGGTGCCAAAGAAAAGTCTCCTCACTCTTTAATCTTATTATAACTCCTATGTAGTCCCGGATCAGAGGAGTCTTTACATCCCATGAGACGGCCTGCAACCATAAAAGCTGGAACTGGAATCACATAACTCTGCGACGGTGGATGACGGCGTGTGTTTTTATTGCCTACTGTATTCCTGAAAGCAAGGAAAGGTGAGCTGTCACTCAAGAATGCTCCCCCCTGAAAGATGGACGTCCTTAAATCTGGTGCAGCTCCCATTCCTTCGTGTGGAGAGCTGATTAAGCAAAGTGAGGATTTATGGGAATTATTTGTGTCGCTCTAATATTATGTGTGTTTGGATGTACTTTGCAGTGAAAAATACGAAGCTGTCCCCTCAGATGTCTGACTTTACAGTTTCTAAAAGGCTGTTCCACGTGAACGAATCTGACTTTTATAGCTTAGACACCTGTTTTGTTGCATATTACATGATTTATGGCAAAACTAGGACACATCAGAGCACTAAATTTCAATATGAAATGACTTACAACACAGAGTTTCTAGTCACGGTACGCTAAAGTAGGGCAGCTGAGAAGCCACAAGAATTTGTTTTTTAAAGTTAACTTTGCATTTTTCTTATTTCCTTCACGACGAGCCTGCATTTAAATTGTGCATTAACTTTACTGAAAGGTTTTCTAAAGAAGACCCCAGAGTGTCTCCAAGCGACTCAGCAATTAGGTGACATTCATTTGGCGAGTACGTGGGAATGAATGAATAAAGATGTGTCCCTGCTCTGAGCAGATGCAGACACATATAAAGGGCATCAATAAAAAAGCAGGACACGGCATTTTCTATGTCATGCCACACAATTCAATTTAATGAGCAAATGGTACCTTGGAAAAAGGTGTGTGGCATGAATGAAAACAAGAGCGAGTCTTTCTTTTATGGCACAGCGGAAGCCCCCCACTTAGCTCTTTGATATTCCCTTCCCCTCCAGGTATCTCTCCTGTGACATTTGGCTTAACCACTGTTTTTACAAGATAATGCATGTTCCCCCAACATATAGTTACAGAGCCGCGGAGAACACGACTGACATCAGTGCGAGTGTTGATTGTTTGGCGGATGAACGCCAGGTCATGCTGAAGATCAGAGAAACTGAACCGATCTGCCTGAGCTAAAAGGGGAGCTGACAGCTTCGCCTCCGACTTAAAATAATCCTTAGTGTTAGCTGTCATGGCCTACCAGACGAAGGTGTTGCTGGAAGCACAAACACTCGCAAAGGAGAAGTTGTAAAATCACAGATGAAATGCACGACTAACATTCGAACATGCTTTTTGTTGTCTTATACTACGTGACATTTGTTTGCGCGTAACAGTTCTGTAAGGCCGTACGAAGCACAGCGCTTTGAGCGAACGCTAACGTCAGCATCGTACTAACAGCGATCATATCAGCATGCTGGTGTTTAGCAGATCTTATGTTTACCCTGTTCAGTTAAGTCTCTTGGCACTGTAACATTTGCTATTTAGCTATAAACACTAACTACAGCTGAGGCTCAGGGAAATGTTTGCAGGTATTAAGGTCATAAACCAAATTATTGGACATATGCTAATTTGAACCTGATGATGGCGCTAGATGAAAAGTCAGAACTAAACTTAGCTAACAATCCATCCTGACTGGAGCATGAATGGCTGTACCAAATCTCAAGGCAATGGTTATGGGAAATGTTTAACTCTAAACCAACCATGTCAACCTTAATGCTAATGTTAACGTGCTAACGTGACAATGCCAACATGCTGATGTTTAGCAAGTAGAATGTTACCATGGGCTTTGGCTGTGTCTGAAATCGCTAACCGACATGTTTACTATATAGCACACAATCTTTACCGTCTGCCATTTTATCTGAGAGTCTTTGGAATGTGAATTTAAAGATTACAAGAGTCCGAAATGTCTCATTTTACGGCTCACTGTAGAGTAAACTAATGAAAGTCTTTAATGTGGAGAGTAAATAATAAAGTTAGGTTAGCACTCATTAATAAACATTAAAGACAACACAAGTACAGCTGAGCATGATGGCAATGTTATAAGACTACAGGAATTTTGTCATAAACTTTGGACACGTACAAATGTTAACGGCTGTTGATGACGGCACCAGAACCAAAGTTATTACAATTCATCCTGAGGGGAACATGTACGTCTGTACCAGAATTCATGGCAATCCATCCAGTAATAATCCATCCCTCATGCCAACTTCATGGTGGTGCTAGGGTAAAAGTCAATGGATCACTGAAGTCAAAAGGATTCATCTCTCAGGACCATGAAGGTGCAACATTTCATGGCAGTCCTTCCAGTAACTGGAGATTATTCAGCCTGGACCAAAGTGTTGAGCAGACTGACGGGTCAACTTTGCTACATTGCCTACAGCCATGCCGCTAGCAAGGCTAAACAGACCAGAACCAAAGAGAAAAGCCTTTTCCTTCCCCCTGCTTAATATTTGTTTCATATAAGCTGCTATCTGTTTCAATCGACCACCGTGACTACACTTTTTACCTTAGAGGCTTTTGATCAACAAAAGTAGAAAAACCTTTCCTCAGAAGTACCGTACGGAACATATCTGTGGAAGGTCAAACATCGCCTGCTGTCAAATCGCCCAAGAATGATGAAGGGAAGGCTTTCCAAAACCTGACAATACACAGGTGCAGCCTTTCTTTGGAGTCGGAAACATTTGCAAGCGACTGAATAAAGTTTATTGTTGTGGACTCAAATACAAAACAGGTTCCACAGAGACCTCCATAATGCAGGCCATCAAATTTTTCAAATGGCAGATGAGGCGGACGTGTTTAAAACGGTAACCACACTGGCATCTGCTGCGATGGATCCTACTGAGGAACATGTCCATTCCTGCATCACCTGGCCTCGCACACTGCGGTGAACTCACTCAGCCGGGATCACGGTAGCTACAGTAACTGCAACACAAGCTCAATCTTTGGAGTCTTTTTTTTTTTTTTTTTTT
>OMLP01002459.1:0-11032 GCA_900302685.1 Spondyliosoma cantharus | reverse complement strand
CTCTCAGTCCCCCCCCCCCCCCCCCCTCTTCCTTTCTTCAGCGATTTTCTGCATTCCTCCTTCGTCTCAACCCCTGCGCAGTGCATTCCTCACATCAACCCCCATGGGCATGACAATCCTCATTATGTTTTCATGTCATGCTCTCTCCTCTCTCCCTCTATCTCCCTTTGCCTCCTTCACTCTTGTGCCCTCTCCTTTGTTCTCTTTGCTCCCATCGCTCCCAGACTTAAGAGCCGCTGGTTTTAAAAAAAAAAAAACAAACAAAGAAAACTTGAAAAAGAAAGGATCGGTGGAGATATTAAGAACACAGTAAATCACTTAAACAGCCCTCGAATGTATCCCCACTGTGATAAACATATGAACACACTTAGAGGATTAAATTAATATTCGCCCCACAGTGCTGAACGAGGGGTATTTAGTGCTGACCGCCTACAAAGACTGATTTAGGGGCAGAGTAACCACATTACCTAGATCAGCAGGTGAATACTCAGGGCTCATAATGGAGCGACTCTGTCAGCAGCGAAACTGCCAAACACAGCAGGAGAGCGCAGGTGCAACTCAGTCGAGCGTATTTGAAGGCAGGAACTTTAATAAACATTCACCTCCCTTACATCCCCCGAAGATTAAACCCCTCGTACATCATCATCATGCACACAGCTTTGAAGACGTGTTCTCCCTCGCGTCAATTCAGTGAAAAACCCCAAACTCAGAGAAGACTTCCTCGAGTCAAGTTTCCATCAAAACGTGGCTGAAATTTTAACTGAATTTCCAGAAGATCTGCAAAGAAGAGTCGTATGAATGCATTCACTACTGTCATGCAAATATTAGGAGTTTGTTGATTAATATATGAGTTGATACCACTAGCTGGGCAGTCTGAAAGAAGAGGGAAGAACAACAGTCAAATCCAGGGCTAGAGTGCACTTAAGAAGCGTGTGTGTGCATGCACGTGGTTGCGTTTTTGGCTCGTTTCAGAGGACAAGTAAGCACTTTTCCTACATGCGATAGTCAGTTATCACTGACCAC
The DNA here is from genome assembly GCA_900302685.1 of Spondyliosoma cantharus. Classification (NCBI taxonomy): domain Eukaryota; kingdom Metazoa; phylum Chordata; class Actinopteri; order Spariformes; family Sparidae; genus Spondyliosoma; species Spondyliosoma cantharus. The sequence goes on along the minus strand of OMLP01002459.1, from coordinate 10,009 downwards.
GTGATTAATTGACTGAATGATTTAATTAAATGTTAGACTGATCTCATCACGTTGAGAATATAATGCACCAGTCAAAACCTCTGTTCTGAATGATTACATTCATACATACAAAACTTTTACCTTTTTAGCTGTTCAAAAAAATTAGCTGATGTTGTGCTGGTTTTCCTTTGTTACCAGCCAATGTCAGCTAGCTATACATCAATATGACACCTCTGACCTTTCCATTTGTTTGGGTGTTTATGTTGACAGGCGGTTTAATGATGATTGGATCTTCAAGTGCTTAAAATGCATATGACTTTCAACCAGATTATGTGAATTGGGAACATTTTATTTCCTCACTTCCTGACAGAAGAAAAGTGCTCGAGCGGCACTACACCTGTGATCAAATCTCAAACCATGAAAAACAATGTAGAAAAAGGTTACAACGGTGATAATGTAAGATTATGAAGAAGCTCAAGTCTCCTCGTAGTTTTTGAAATGTGTCCTGCATCGTTGGCACCTTGCTGCTGTTCAGTCGACTGAGAATGTTGAATCAGCAGCCGAGCCCGTCGGTGAGAAGAATCACTCTGATTGGCTGTTCAGTGCGCAAGAAGAGCGACGGAAAAAAAAAAGAAAGGGGGAAAGCCCCTTGAGCCCGTCGCTGTATTATGCATGATTTAACCCATTTTGTGAGGCTTCTCGTGATTTTTCGCCTCCTCCTCTTCGCCAGTGACACTTGAAACTTATTCTCAGACATATTCTGGATTGGAAGTTTTGTAAAAAAAAAAAAAAAAAATTCTGCTTTATCCTAACAATGTTGTTTCCTCTCAAGCAGGAGCGGAACGTACAAGCTAGTTGGCAGTCGGCTGTAGTCTTTGAGGTGTGCAGCTATTTGGTGAGCTTTGGTCGACGCCAGCTCTCTGATCCTGGTTTTGTGTGTCTGGGCCTTCAGTCGCACACTTCCAGTACATCATGATTTATTGGCAAAGCCTCTCTGCATTCTTTTAGATGCATTTTTTCCACTTTTCCACCTCAGCCTGAAGGACAGTTTCTTGTGTTTTCACTGTTTTTGCGTGCAGATTAAAAATGCAGATAAAAACAGGTGAAAGGGAACACACTTAATGTCCTTTTCTTCTGCCTCCCTTTCTCCATTTCTGTCTCTTAATCTCTTGCTTTGTTCCCCCCACTGCATAAAAGCACTTCTGTTTCACGCCATTAGAGAGTCCAACCCTGTGAGACCAGAGAAACTGACCCACAGAGGGCTTTTAGGACGAGTAAGGCGAAGTTTTAAAGCATCATTAACTGCAGGTATGAGAGAAAGAACAGTGGAGGGCTGCAGTTTTGCCACAAGGGAGCAAAAGACAAAAAAAAAAAAAAAACAGCTTTCACTGGGAGATTGATCGTCTGCGATCACTGAGCTTCAAAACATCACCAGTTGTTTTAGCATACTAATAGCCTAATCACTCTTTGCAATGCTCTAACTGTAATGGCCACTTTAATAACCCCACACAGATCTGCTCTTCTTAAACCCCGGAGATATCCTCTCCCATGTTGTTAAAGGGCGAACAGCCACACAGCATCTCCATGACTCCAGCTGGTTTCTAGACGGATCAGTAATGCTGCTCAAGCACGCTCTATTTGCCCGGGCCTGAGAGGGGGAAACGCTTTTTATGAAGACATCGGACTGGGGAAGAAGGAGGGGGAAAAAAAAAAAAGCACAGCGGGGCTGAAAATAGCCGGGTTGGCTGCACTGCTCTGCCCATGGTTTATTTATCCTGAGGATTAGTGCAGGTGACTTGAGGGCCGGGCTCTGTGTGGGCTGGAGGGAGGCTGGCAAACAGCTAACTGTGACTCAGACTGCTGGATGGAGTTTAGGAGGAAGAGACAGAAGAGGAATGATGCCGCATTCAGGCTGAACTGGCCTGACCCCAAATCAGGGTAATTGTGTTTCCCTGAGGTTGGCTGGGAGACACAATGGCCTCAGTTAGATGTGAGATAGTGGTGGTGAGTAACTAATTGCCTTTACTCAATTACTTTACTTGAGTGCCAATTTTGAAGTGCCTTCACTACATTTCAAAGAGAAATACTTTTAACTGACAGCTTTAGTTAGAAGTTCAAATTAAGATTTGAAATTACATTTATAAGATACAGTGTTAAAGATCAAACCGATGTTCCCTGACCTGTTTGTCTTGTGACTCTTCACACTCAGCAGCGTACGTGAGTCTTCTTGTTGTTTTACTATTAGCTGTGGTTCTGTTTGATATTCTTTAAACCTCTGTACTTTCTGGCGAACCTGTGAAGGACTTTTCCTTCTTCAGGCTAAAGAATTCTCTCTCTGAGCTAGTTCACCTCTGTGCCTCGTTAAGTATGGCTGGTTAGGGCAGCTGTCATAATAGTGCCACCTCTGTCTCCAGGGCAATCAAGGCCGAGAGATATAATGCACCCAGATAGACAGATTGTCCTTTATTGGAGTGTATTACATGTGAGGATCATACAATGTGACTTAGTCCAAGTCTTCTGAACCATCTAAAGTAATAAGTGAATCACTTCTCAAGAATATCCTCCCAGAATCATATTGTAAACAAGGATATGTCATCAACACATCACGACCTGTAGAATGTGACACGCCCACTTAGGTTCACACTTCAGGCTGAGGAATACCTGCTGTTTTTCTTGGATCCGTCTTGTAAACAACTGTTTGTGTTAAGAAGCAATTCTTTTCTGTCGGAACTGGTTTTACGTTGGCAGAAAAAGGAGTATATGATTTGTTGGCTTTTCCACCAAAGAGATATTTTCCATCCGAACTTCTCAGATAGGTTCATATAAACAACTTCTCTGGGCCCGGAATAGTTGAAGCACCCAGTGTTTCAGTTAAATGTGCTAATAATGTGCTCAGATATTTGCTCAGAAGTGGGGTTGTCAAGATATATTGATGTCCAGAGGTATTGACGCTCATCGTAGTATTTGAAAATCAAATATTGATATCGTGTTAACATTTTACATGATAATACTGTGTGAACAATCCAGCACAGATGTAATGCCTGTCCCTTTACCTCAGTTCCCATCACTCTTTCTCCTCCGCCTCCATCAGCAAGATGTTTTCTTTTGCAGTGTAGACTTTCCAGTTGTTCCAGTGTTACCTGGGGATAGCGTTCAGGGAAAACAATGCTTCTTCCTGTTTCCTGCTTTCCATTGTGTCCTTATGCGATCTTCTTTGTTCTGGGTAAATATTGAGCCCACTGTCAGACAAGAGAGGTTCGTATAAAAGATATGTAAACGTGGACGGTGCCATTTCTGCCCAGATCTGAGTACTTCTTCCAACACTGCGGGTAGTGTGGTGTGTTTTATCAAATGGATCAGGATGGTTAAAGTCTTGGAGAGGACTGTCGTGCTGTGCAGGCTGCTGGAGTCAAACTCACTGAAGATTCCAGTTAAAAAATCAAAATGTAGCTTTCTGTAGGAAGTCTCTTCCCAGCAGTCGCAACAGAAATACTGATGCTTCATGCATCAAATCTTTAACGACCGCGTGACGAGACTCGACAATCAACTCTCTTTCTCCAGAAAGTTTCATCTGTTGCTCTAAATTCAAGTCAGGATTTAATGTTTCCACGGTTACAACGTCGGACCAAATCACAATCAGGAGAGTTTTTCATTTGATGTTAACGACGCGGCCATGAAAACATGACAGATTGGATTTTAATATTTCACTCAGGACGAGTGTGATATTGCTTTAATGAAGCGCAGAAACATGAAGGGGCAGAATCTACGAGATGTTGTTAAACAGAGTGTAAAAAAACGAAAGCGAACAGGAATTTTTTTAAAGGAACATTTAAAATAGGTTATTCGCTCAGATGCACAAGAAAACCCACACACGCGCTTCTTCATAATCCTGCATTGTCAGGGAACACGCACTGTAAACACAGCTGAGTGATGGCAGACAAGCTCTGAAACCTGTAAACAATCAAATAATCCTGCCACGGTACAAAACAGCGCTGACAGAGACAAACACACGGAGAGGGAGAGCGATGCACCTGCTGGGTTTACACTCGTCTTTCTTTCTTTCTTTCTTTCAAAGCAACCTCTTTTTTGTGTTTTTGTTTGTCTTTCGGCGTAAATTGCACAAAAACTGTAAGCAGACAGACTCGGCTCAGTGTGTGACGGGGGTCGGAGGAATGGACGCGGGGCATAAAAAATGTGAGAAAAGACAGATGGAAGCAGTTGTAGTGACAGGTGAGGGATGCAGGCAGTATCACTGTAGGTGTGAAACACAGCGCCGAACTGAACTCGCTCAGAACGAGGCAAGGACAAATGGATGAAAGAAAGGGGAGAGAAGACATGAAATGTGCTGGAGGCATGTTAGAACTAAAATGAGGGTTATAATGAGGAGGTTTTGAATGGAGGGAGAGAGCAGCGGGAGAGGGGGAACAAACAGGGAACGAGAGTCTCTTTCTGCATGTCTTACTCTGACACTGCTATAATGACTCATTTATTTTAATATGCAGGAACATCCTGCCCAAATTTACTCTGCTCGTATTAAAGGTTTTTATTATTGTCTGAGGGGAAACAAAGGGGATAGTTGGCGATATTAATTTCCTGCTTGTAATATTAGACACACAGAGCAACCCAATCACTGGAATAAATGTTTGAAATGTACGTTTCGTCAAACCACGAAAAGATTTCCAAACTTGATGTTTCTTTATGTTGAAACTTTATGTTACATATTGGTATCGTAAATGTTTCCTCTGTAATACCAGTATCGGAATCGGCCCCAGAGATCAAGTTCCTGTCAGGTGGTGTCATGTAGAAATGTCAGTATGGTACGTAGCCTATGACAGGCGGATATATGAACGTATCGGTGGCTTGCAGGAACGTTTTACCGCTAACTGCCAACATATCATCCTGACGACCGGGCTGCACAGAAACACAAAGTTACACACTGATAAAGTGTTGTTGCAGGAAGCGGTGGCATTCACAACAACAACAACAAAGCAGCCTCCTGGGAGAACAGCCGGGAGACTGATTAGTATTTCCAGGATGTGCCTTTGCACTTTTATATCAACCTCAGACTGGCATTTCCATCGCAATTACTGAGCTAATCAGTTAACCGGCGATGGCTCCGGCTTGGCCTGCAGCCTGAGTTTAGGCAACATTTCTTTCAGTTGTTTTTCCTTTTTTTTAATGTGTCGGCGGGAAATAATGGCACGTCTGCAGAAATAGGAGTTCACTGGCTGATGTATAGTGCGTGGATTTGTGTGTGTGTGTGTGTGTGTGCCTGTGTTGTGTTGTTGATTTGTTGAGACCTTGGCTCCTCTGGATGCTCCACTTTCTTGAAAGATTATCATTATGACATTTTGTGGTAACGGCACAGAATACAATACGATGCAGAGTGACAGGAGAGCTGGGAGACAGATAGAGAGACATTTGCAGGCTGACAGGGAGGAGGAGGACAGGAGGGAAGAGAAAGGACAACGGCGTTCAATAACTGCGAATAATGTCTGGAATTCACTCATCGGCTCGATTAAAAATTATCTCCCGAGAAAGAAATGTTCTTATTTATTAAGTGCAGCAGAATTCAGACGGTAGTAATTCAAAGTTACTGAGCTTACCTGAAAAATTGGACTGACTTCATGCACTTTGCTGGTGTTAACTGCTCCTCATGTGAACCTCAAAAACATAAAAATCATATATCATTAAATACGCCTTGAGTATAAATTCAAATCTGCCCGTTTGGTGTATTTTATATTTATAGATTCTATTAGCTCAGTGCTTTGGTTTTGAAACTGGCTTTACACTGCCTCCACAGCAACAAACAGAAAAACAGACACAGTCCGCAACCAGCTGGTGAACACAGTGGAGTGTTAGGACACAGATATTTCACACAGGAGTTGGTGGAGACCAACAACTGAGCCTAAAAAAGTGAATTTTGGACTTTTAGAATTTCAGGTTGCCACAAAAAAGACTTTGTGCTGTGTCTGCTTGATGTGCAAATCGGAAGGGTGTAAATCACGTTTTTCATCCTGTTACGACATTGTATAGATTCTTTGGGCTATGATTCAATATTTGCAGATAGCAAAGTCTATGATTTTGATTTGACTCAATTCAGGGTCCTGTGATCGATATGAGTCGATATCATCTGCCTATTTGAAACAATCCGTTAGAGAAGATGCTGCCAGCACTTTCGTGAACTTGAACTTATTAAAGAGTGAGATTATTAGAGATTATTGGGGATTTAAATGTATTATTTTTACTTTTCCTTTCTTACATTTGGTTTAAGTCACTGTGTCCTGACAGAATAACAAGGTTGAAAACAGAGCAAATATTGCCATAGCAACGCGTTAGGGGGCTGCTCAGTGAGACGCACTATTCGTCTTTTTCGCCGAAGTCCAAAATGTTTCCACACACTTACTGTAAACTCGAGAGGGGAGTAAATATCCTTGTGGTCAGCGCTGTTTGAATGTTTAGAAGGGAGGTGTGTTCGGATGGGAAAGACGACAGAGACTCTCTGAATTCCATATCTTGGCATTTCGTATCTTAAAGATGATGATTTAAATCGATGTTTTCACTGATGATGTTGGATCATTAGTCATTGAATCGATATATCGATCCTGATTTGGTGATAATATGTCGGTGGCATGTTTACAGCTTGCAAGTTAAAAAAAAAACAATATTGAATAAAGGAAAGTAAGATGCAATAAGGTGATTGAGCAGCTGAGAAAGTGACTCTGCAGAAATGATTTTGATTCTAACTCATTACTCATTACTAGTACTTGCTTCAATATCATGTGTATCAGAAAATTAGCACCACACTGTAGGCCACTTAACCTCTCTCTGCACAGCTAGTTTAACAAGCTAATATTACTCATTATGCTGCGACTTCATGCTGCACTATAATGTCAGATGTGAAGAGCTGTTGATGCCGAGGATAAATATTTAATTACCAGCTGATTCAGACCTGACGAGTGGGCTCATCAGAGAGGTAAGGGTCACCTCTTTTATCAAGGTGAGATACAAACGAACAGAGAGGAGAAAGACTCCTTCTTTCTCTCTCGATATCAAACAAGATGAATGACCATTTTTCTCTGTTTACCTCCCACACACTCACGGTAAACACGATGAAACTGTCCTCTTCATATAATGAAATGAAATTAAACCCATCACTCACGCAGCTATTCGTTGGGCATTAGGTAAAACAGGCACCACCACTTAGTGAGTGATGTTCACACAACCACCCAGAAGAGAGGACATCCGTCACTGTGGAGTGTGGCCCCAGCGGAGAGTGACAGGTATATCTGAAAAAGTAAATTGGCTTTGCGTTCTTTGTTTACTCTCTGCTGGTCATTGTTTCTCTGCCGCTCTGATAAGTAGAGCAGAGCTGACGGTGAAGTTGCGGCCGACTTGGCAGGCGTGCTGTCTGGCCCCGGCTCTCTCTCTCTGTGCGTCCTCGGGTTGACAGGGACACACCTGTTTAAAGTAGCAGCAGAGAACTTGTTATTCTCCTCCAGTCGTCGGCTTCCGCTGCGTGCAGATGCTCCTGTCTGCCCCGCAAGACCCCGCCAGGCCCAGCCACTCTCCCACCCTTCTACCTCGGTGACACCTCAGTGCTTCAATTAAGGGAACAGGCAATATGCTTTGGGTCAGACGAGCGGAAAACAAGGTTGACGGAGGAAAAGTCACACTTCTCAGACAGGCTTGGGTTGTTGCTTTACAGATCTTATGAGCAGCCTTTTACTTCAAAGCCCAGGAAGAGTTTGTCAGCAAAGTGATGCAAGAAAATACACACTTCCCCCGGCGACCTGAAAGGAGAAGGTTATAGAGCACTGAAGTCATGATGTCATGACGCTTCTGTAGCTCAACGCAACCTCTGATGTCTTTCGTCAGCCTTTATGAGGAAAATGAAGGACGTTTCCGAGGTTTACTTTCCATAACTGAGGACAAATCAGTATCCACTAAAGCAGAAATCACTGGTAATACTTTATAATATCATCATTAGTAAATCGCAAATGTATAGTTAAATAGTTATTTGACTGTTAAAAACCAATGATATGCTTTACAAACCCTTTGTTAAGCAGTTGTAAAGGTTTATAAACATTATTGCATCACTACACAGCAACTAGTAATCATAACTCACCATCTTAAGCCAATTTTTTTCAGCTTGTCATGTCATGTCATGTCATTGTCCGTAACCGCTTCATCCCTTTTATGGGGTCGCAGGGTTTTGTTGCTGGGGCCAATCCCAACTGTCTCCGGGCGAGGGGAGGGTACTCCCTGGACAAGTCGCCAGCTCATCGCAGGGCCCTCACTGATGGCAACGCCACCATGCAAGGTGCCAACTGCACATCAGGAGCAATTTGGGATTCAGTATTTTGCTCAAAGACACTTTGACATGCAGCTCAGCCAAGCCCGGAGCTGGGATTTGATTTTTTTTCAGCTTCCTAGCTGTAATTTCTGCTGTGTAAAAACGTCCTCAGCGCTCAGTCCTCTCTGTCTTTCCGTTCTTACAGACACGTCTGAGCCGAACTGCAACCAATCGACTCGCCTGTGGAGCCGTGACATTTAGCCTGTGATGGTCTGGGGCATGTGGGAAATGCTGTTCATTAAATGCCGCTAAAAAACAGATACAAACAATAAAATTAGATGGATTTTTTTATTTTTTAATTACCAAAGTCTTAAACAGCACTTTAAGGAGACGTATTAGGCTCATTTTCAGGTTCATACTTTAATGTTGGGTTAATGGTAGATTCGATTTACATGCTTTAATACTCAAAAAACACCAGTTTTTACAGTCCAGTACTGAGGCTCTGTATTCCCCCTCTGTCTGAAATGCTTTTTTTTAGCTTCTGTCTCTTTAAGGACCTTTTTTAAACTTTTTAAACTTTTTTTCGAAATCTTTTACATGCACAAGAACCTATAAAACACTGAAGGAAAAACAAATAAGCATAACAGGTCTCCTGTAATGATGTAAATAAGATGTTTATGTTCTTTGGTATCATAAATAGCTCACAAGCAAATAAGCATTAGTAGTATTATTATTGGACGGCATAGTAACCACATGTTATGAATAATGACTAACGGAGAGGCAGGGGGAAAAGGAGGCCTCTCATACATTAATGACAAGCAGTTTTAAGAGGCTTTGACCTATTAGTTGGGCAAAATACCAACGCTGACATACTCTACATGTTACTGAAACATTAATAGACATAAATACTAACACTAATACTAACTTTTTTTTAATTAAAAAAATTGAAAGCATTTATTGTCATTGTACAGAATACAACACAATTAGTCCTGATCAGTGCAGTAACAAAAGACAATAATATAAAAACTCACTGGAACAGTGAACAAACGTCTACAGCCGAATAAAAGGTAGAAAGCAATAGAAGTCGAGAATGATCCTGGTCCTGGTGGCTGTAGACTCGATTTGCTTGAAGAGTCTTGATAAACTAGCAAAAGCAACAACAAAAATGCACAGGTACAGGGAGCCATGAGCTGTTGAGGCCATGAGCAACGCCATCTTGTTTATCTAAGCTCACTTCCTGAAGAATTCATGATCAGCAGATGGATTAAGTCACAACTTAGCTTTTCATGTAAAAATCACATATCTGTTATTTACATTTAGGGCATTTGTCGTTGACGTTTTTGGCTTACAGTAATTCATACATACATTTATACACTGATGGCGGTGGCTGCCATGCAAGGTGCCGACCATCAGGAACAGTTTGGGGTTCAGTAGCTTGCCCAAGGACACTCTGACATGCAGACCAGGGGAATCGAAACCAGCGACCTTCTGATAACAAGACGCTGGCTCTACCCCTGAGCCACAGCCGTTATCAAAGTTCCTGTGGTTGGTCCACCTGCTTTCACACCACAAATTGATTGCTCCAGAGCTTGTTTGGAAGGGGTCGCAGTCCGGTAGTTCAAACGAACAGCCTAAATCAAGAAAATGAATCAGGGTCCAGTTTAACCGGTTCAGATTGAAAGCCCCCTTAAAAAACTCAATGGAGCAGAGTGCAGCTGCACACGTACAAGTAGC
>OMLP01002458.1:11481-40511 GCA_900302685.1 Spondyliosoma cantharus | reverse complement strand
TTATATAGCGAGTGATGACAAAGTGCTTTATGACTTTGCAGTGTTCGCTGGGCCCTGCGATTGAAGCCTTATACAGGCAAAGCCCCCTGGTGACCTTGGCTTGTCAAATGTTCTCATTTTCACCAGGAAGGAGCCAGTGTTCAGCGGCTGCTCAGAACTGGTAAGCTGCTTTTAGAGAGACAGCAGCTGAGAGCTTTTGGAGGTGACCCATGCTTCCTTACTTTCACTGCTGAAAGCTCTTGAGGAAAGGCATCAGTCAGAACAGGGTTTAGGCCTGCTGACCCCTTGAAGTACAAGCCTACGTAGAATATAAAGCCATGAATATTTTCCTCGAGACTGACAGTGTGTTCAAACTACCAGTGACAAAGCTTCAGGCCATAAGTCATTCTTATAAGGAAGCCGGCGATATGAGGCTACAAACTGGCGCCAAACACTTGTTGCTGCATGTTGGACATGACACGCGACAAATCAAAATGAAACTGGCTGCGACATTCAACAGCAACTTGATGACAATGTAGTTCAACAGGCCTGACCATTTTGTTTGTTAGTCGTAGTGTGAACATTTACATGACTACAACCTAGCCTACCTGCTGGCATAAGTCTTCACTAGCCTACCTGTAACACAAGACTCTTAAGTAGCCTACCCGCTAGCATTAGAGCAGGGGTCACCAACCTTTTTGAAACTGAGAGCTACTTCATGGGTACTGAGTCATACGAAGGGCTACCAGTTTAATACGCTCTTCTGAAATAACACATTTTCTCAGTTTGCCTTTAGTTATATATGATTATTAATGATTAATGATACTCATCTATGTGAAGACACTGATCACGTTAATGATTTCTCACAATAATGATCAACAATGACTTAACAAGGTGGGAAACAGAAAATATCAGTATTCAATTTTCATTTTTAGAACAGGCCTGAGAGCTACTCATGTGGTCCTTGGTGGCTACCTGGTGCCCGCGGGCACCGTGTTGGTGACCCCTGCATTAGAGTCTTCACGAGCCAACCTGCTAACATAAGTCTTCCCTCTCCTACATGTTAACTAGCCTTCCTGCAGTTTGAGCTTAATGCTGACTCTAGCAGGCTAACATGTTCAAAATGACAATGTCAATATTTAAATGCAAAAATTCAACTGAATGTTTACTGTGGTCACCACCTTGGTTTTGTTTGTTACCATGCTCATTCGCACCTAACACAAAAGCATAGCTGAAGTTGGCCTTGTCATTAACAATTTTTAGCTTGATGAGAAGTTCATCCCAAGGGGGTCATGAATGTTTGGACCATCCAGGAACCATGGTGTGCCATGGTTCCTGGATGATGTGTCCTTGTTTGTTTTGTCCAATGCATCCATTAGGTATTGGTACATATCTCTAACAGATGGAAGAATCTGACTTGATAGTGGCACTAGGTATAAAGTCTGAGATTCATCCTCGAGGCACTGAAAATGTCTGTACAATGTTTAATGGCAATTCATGCAATAGTTGTAGAGATAAATCAGTCCGAACCAAAGTGGTGGACTGACTGACGATTTTGTTCCCTGCAGCCACGCCCGAGACCCAAAAGTACAGAAAATACAAGAGAAACTAAATGGTAAGAGAGCATCTTGAAAGAAGGTTAACAGATTTTCACAGCAGATGGTGATAGCATCAGTCCAAAGGTGGAATCCCGAGGAGTAAAAGGATATTTCCAGAGGGGCAAAGCAACCGGTGGAGTTCCACAGGCCTTGTCACACATCAAGTATTACATCAGATTGCTCCCAGCTGCATGCCACATGCATCTTATCTCACAGGGAAGAGGAAGGAGACGCATTTCTTCCTCAGGCCTCCTCTTCCTGCATTGTCCGCGACCTTTCCTATGCAAATTTTTTTTTACAGGACACTTCCCCCTGGAGAGAGATGACTGGCTGCAATGTCGGGTGGAGCTTCACGCTTCAGGAACCGGACAAATGCTGCTGCTAGGATGTTGAACTATCCTGCAAGCAAAAGCTGGACCGGGATCAACTCTCAAGGACTCAAGAAGGAGTTTTAAATGAGTAGAGATGATGTGTGTACGGTGCAGACAGAGTCATGTTAGCCCTCTGACTGGCTGCGATGGGCTAACAACCCTTGCATTGATCCAAGGAGACACTCAGCCCTCTAACCTGCTGAGTGCTCAGTTCCAGTGAACAATGGAGTTCAGAGCGCGTCGATACACCACCCTATTGAGTGCTCTCCGTTTAGCAGCAAGATTGATGAGGTTAAGGCTCCCAACCGGGGAGCCAAATGGTGTCAAAACCAAGGTGTTGCTTTGGACAAACAATCCCTCACTGCACTACCACACTGAGAGGTGCTGGTTACTGGCTAACACACCAGCATTGCCCCTGGAAGTGTGCTCACACAGGGCACGAGGTTTTTCCGAAAGGGTACGCAGACTGTGGAGGGATGTTTGTTAAGACTTTTAAAATGTAGATGAGAATATGAGGGTAGGATAGATGGGGCTTTCTGGACAGAAATGCACTGCAAATCCCCCAAGACACTAAATGATGTACAAGTGGATTTATTACAGTGGGTCCCTATAAATCTAAGGTTGGCCTGAACTCCAGGGAGAGGTTAATGGATTACAAAGGGATGTGGTATCGAACCTCAGAGAAGTTTATACACCTCATCAATATGTGAAACGCTATTGATCATTCAGACCTTGATAAATTAAATTCATACACTTGATAATGCACGGCAATATTCAGAATGCCCCGGATGAGGAAAAATGGGCCTTTTCCGCCCAGCTTGTTTTTTTGAGGTTGAGGATCTATGGAGGGCCCGTGTATTGACAAGACGCTAGAGAATTGCATATTAAGAGAACAAATTGTGGCCGTGTGATTTGAGCTGCGCTGTCAACGCTAGGAACCCTGTGGAGTTATCAGCAATCCGACCAGTGCGAGCAGCAGCCACCGATTTATGTTCAGATTTTTAATTACAAATAAAAAAGCTGAGATTCTTCGCTTCACATTTTGCCACTAAATATGGAACATGAGGTGGGACACATTCACTTTATAAAGGGAGACAGACTGTCCACAGCTGTGATTTTATCCGGTATGGATCTCTACATTTCAGACTGCAGGAAGACTAGCTGACGTCACGGCTAATGGGGGATCCTGATGAACTAATATCTCATAGGGTACGCTCCCTGTATGTAGCATCTTGACTAAATCGAAAGCAGCAACCAATCAGAATATAGTATATTAAGAGATGTTATTGTAATGGAACACACGTTAATGTAATTGTTGTCTTTTTCTGGTTTTGAGGCAGCAGTACAGTGAAATGATGTAATTTGTATTTACTCAATTAGTCATTAAATCCACATTGCTGATGTTTATTCATCAACGATCTCATTGTGTTGATATTTTGAGAAAGTATCAATCGTCATTCCGACAATTGTATTGCAATATCGATTATGAAGCACAGCCTATTTGGTCAAAATATTGTTATATTTATGGATTTATGAAGCGTTTTTGAGAACATTTTAAAATATTGTGGTATATATTGTATACATATGGCCCTAAAAATATTGTGATATTATTTTAAGGCCACATCGTCCGGCCCTAATTCATAGTCGAGGACGCCCGGATGGTTGCGCCAAACATCTGTATCATACAATATTTACCTCGCGATCGGCCTATTGGCAAATGTTTAATGGTTGTTTCATGATGTATGATTACATTTGTGCTCATAAAAAGATAATGTAAGGAAGGGCAGATTTACTTAAAAAATAAAAAGGGGGGGGGAAAACCCAAAATAAAAATATTGGCCTCGGCTATCGGCCAGAATGTTAGTTTAAACATCTTAATTGTGTCGGCCCAGAATTGTACTATCACGGCAATAGCTGTATATTTATGTAATGTCGGTATAAGTTAGTCTTATAAAAGCCACTTTGATATATGTAACTACACTGAACCATAAGCAGCTCTGGTCTAACTCACCTACACATTAAGCTTTTTGCTACAAGTACGCTTATCATGTTTTTCTTCCAAGAGTGACAAAGAACAGCTTCGACTTCTGAAAGTGTGACGATGTGAAGCTCAGCCTGACAGAGTGACTCAGAGACGTCCTCAAAGTCAACACCGATTCAGGCAACAACACAGCTTTTCTCTGGCGCCACCTCAGGCCACCTGTGACACTGTTGGACCAACGACTGGTAACAAAATTGAAGCTTAGCGAAGCGCTTTCTACATTTTGCATCTATTTAGCAAATCTGTATTTTGGCTAGAGCATTACAACCTCACAGGAAACAGAAACACTGCGGTGACAACCATAGCTTACCTTCTGTCTCTGCAACCATTGTACATTCTCTTTTCTCATTCTCACTGTCTCACTCTGCCTCTTAAAAAAAAAATTAACCTTTAAAAAAAAATAAAATAATGTAAGCATAACAAGGCTATCTTCAACATCTTCAGTGTACTCTAAATCAAATGGGAACCCCTGTTTTAAAAGGAAACACTCCCACGACAGAAACCAGAAGATTGACAATCCGCCTACAGAAATAAACAAATCTTCACACATACAATGTAAAACTATGTCACTTACTCATTTCCAGAGAGAAAGCTGGAGAAAAGCTGAAAGTCCCTGCCCCATCATGCTTTCTGAAAACACAGTAAAGGATGATTCATGGTTCTACACACAGTATACACACACAAGCACTGTAGTATTCTCATGTGTAGCTGGTCTTATAGGGTAGTCTGCAGCTGGTTGAGAGATGTGGCATTAAAAAAAACAATGAAAAGCTCGGGAACCACAATGATTAATAAGACACTGGTTGCAGAATTCACAGGCCTTCGGATGGTGAAACAGCACTGATGTTACAACAGAAGTTCCCATAGTTTGATTTTATTATTACCAAACAGACAGAAAAGAGAAACGTTACTAGATATGAGTGTTACAGGCACATGACCACATTCACACAAACATATCGGAAAGAGATTAAAAACGAAGACAAAATCTGCACTCAGAAGATGACTCCTGTGTGTTTTGAGTTTCTGTTTGTGCACTTGTCTTTCATTTAATGTTAAAAGGATGGATGGAAACATAATTTAACTCAAGTTATGATTTAGAGTCAAGCATGTTAAATAAAAATATATATACTTATGTAATTAAAGGAAAAAAAGACATTGCATGGATATAAAACAGCAACTGAATTCATGAAATGTAAAATCTAAACATGATAACGGCATACAGTAGTCTTGTGTCCTGTTGGTTTTAAATGAATATAACAGAGATTCTACTTGAGATAAACCAAATTTATTACACTTCTGTACACTTTTGGACAGTAATCAGCAGGTTACAGAGCGGACCAATCACTGACACTACAGTGGCGAAGAAGCAGAAGTTACACCTCTTGATTCTGTACTTCTTTGAACAATCTCATTCATCCATACAAAGTCATTTCCAACCAATCAAAAAAATATATATTTTACAGCATACTGCAATGTTATTGTCTCATCATTCAACACTTTTTAACACAAATTCAAAGAGCTAAACAAAATCTGCAGGTTAGGGCCGGGCGTCACACAGAAATGTGCCTCTACCTTCTCTGTGTTCCTAATGAAGGCCGTGTGATGGAGGTGGAAATGGCACGACGGCTGATATCCCTTCTTCTCACTCATGGACTCTTCTTGTTAGCTGGAGACACAGTGAGTAATTCAATAAGTCAGGTATTCATTTATTACTTTCCTTTTCAATCATGGGGCAATTTTTTTTCTTAACTTCCCCCAATCCACCTCCACACTGAGAAGAGAGAAAAAAGAAAGCGATACGAGTTCTGCAACTTCCATCTGTGGCAGCCCTCGTCGTCTTACTGCAGCTTAATTACAAAATATTGGCGCCGTTTTCTGTAAAGATTACTCACTCTAGGAGGCCCTACATAATTTGGACCGGAGGGTTTGTCACGGAAAATAATACAATGCAACTGGGCTTTCTGTATTAGATTTCCGCTTTTAGCCTCCTTGACATTTCAAGCTGCATGAACTAATACATCTGTTATTTGTTGATCATTTGATTATTAACATACTTCACAAACCAAATCAGCTGCCCTGCTGGAGACACAGATACAGCTCAGCAGACAGCCTGGGTTTTTTCCTCGCCTGCCATGCACAAACACACTCCCAAAAAAAAAAAAAAAAAAAAGATGCACAATTCAGCCCTCAGTGAAAAAGGGGGTAAAAAACATTTATCTTCCCCCTCCTTTGAGCGTATGAGCACTCTGACACCGGCACGGAACAAAGCCCGTCATCACATTCTAATCTCGAATTTCAGGGCTTTTATTTCACCCAAATGCCACCCTGCTGGCCTTGTGAATTATTGACAGACTGACACCAATGCGAAAGGACACATAAAAGAGGCTAAAAGCTCCGGCCCTGGAAGAGCTTGTCCTCTCCTATTGCCGTCAACAGGGGGACAAACTCTGCTAATGCTTCTCTGGAAGCTCACGGTAACTTTGAGACTGAAGCAGCAACACATGATTCCTGACCTACAGCTGCACTATACAGGAGAGATGTGTGTGTGTGTGCAGCACTGCCTCTTTGGTCTGCGTAAGAGCTTTAGTACAGTTGCAAGGGCACCAAGGCAAAGCTGTGAATTATCTGATCAAATCATGAAAATTAAAAGCAGTAAGTCACATACGGTTAGTACTGCGGAGAGCCTTTTAAAGTCATTCTGATTTGACTGCTGCACGTCACTTCTCCTTTCAAAGAAACGTCACAACGTGGTACTTGGCTCGCCGCGCAGTCATTTAGTTTGCATGATGGTGGATCGAGGTAAGCTGTGTCAGCTACACTCTCCAATATCTGTCAGTTTTGCGTCTTCTCACACCCACGCCTACTCCTCATTTCGCTCAAGATTAACATGTTACAGAAACAAGTGGAAAGAGACAGTGAGGACGGATTTTAAAAAACATAACAAACAGAGTGAGAGCGAGCAGAGAGGAGCAGAATGAAACAAAGCTGTCAGCAGAGATGAGAAGCTGTGTTTGGAGAGTGTTTTTGTGCTGTCTACTGTCGTCTAATCCACCTCGCTCTCATTGCTGGCACCCTCGGGCCGCCTCAGTTTGTCCACCTGTTCGTTAATCTGTCCATCCCCACCTCGCCGGTCCTCTGTCTGCATGCTTAGCCCATCCTCCTCCTCTTCCTCTTCGTGGCTGACATCATCCTCCTCTTCCTCCTTTTTCTCCTCCTCCCCCTGCACCTCCATGCGGACCTGATCCTTCAGGGGCAGCGTTGTGACGAGGTCCACAGGGCTGGCATCGCCGTTGATACCGTGAGCTCCATCGGGCCCTCCCAGAGCATCCTGGGGGCTGTGGTGTCCATCTTTAACGGGGGAGGAGTTGACTGACTCGTTACTGACAGGAGAGATGTCGCTGCTGCTGTTGATGGATGGCGAGCCGGGTGCCGATGGCGGCTTCAGGGGAATCTGCCATGAGGGGATCTTAGGAATGGTGGGAGTGGAGGGGAATTGCTTCCTGTGGGGGAGAGAAAATGAGGCCTGATCACAATCTCATCATCAACCTCACTGTGATCAAAATGTGTGAAAAGCGCTTTCCCACGATGTAATCAGCCATAATTGGACATACTGAAACCACAAACCTATACATAGCTTTTTAAGTCAGGTGCTGAATGATAACACGTCCTCTACACTGGTTTATTTTTTATAAAGCCGCACACAAAAGCACGCTACGTAATCCTCATAATTACAACAGAGAAAATGGCTTTTTCCCCCTCAAACAGCCAGATGTTCAACACACCTGGTAAAGAAGCTCTAAGATTGTTTTAATTACATCCACTGCAGCTTTTAAGATCAAAAAGACAACGTTGAATCGTAATGGGATCAGCACTTCTTGGTGGTTAGAAAAAAAAAAAGAACAGTTTGGAGATGATTTGGATCATTTGAACAGGAAGAGAGCACGTTTGGAGACAGATGGTGATTCAGAGTCTTTATTTTGTGATTCAAGCCTTTGCCAGAAAACTCATTGTGAGAGTCAGGAAGGAGTCAAGAAAGCAAATGACAAAAGGATTATTACTGATTAGAATGTACGAGATGAACAAAACATGCTCAACTACAGTTCTGAGGCAATTTTCCTCCTCGCCCGCTTTTCTGATGTACACTCTTACTTCAGGCTTCACTATAGACACTGATACATAATCATGCATGCTAATGGGCCTGACTGAGCTGGGCTGTGCCTGACTAGATTGAGGAACAAAGCTGGAAAGAAATGAGGGGAACGTCTTGCGGTACATGACAGCAGTATTCACATCAGATTTTACCCCGTCAACAAATAAAATGATTGACAAAAGCATCTGTGATTGACCAGGAAACAGATGATTTCTCTGGTATGTGTTTCTATATACTTGTGTATTGTTTTCTCATAAAATGACTGAAAGTAATTGGGATTGTATCACAACTTGTAGTGACGGTGAGAATAAAACATATTTAAGATCAACAATGGTGCTGTAAGTGTGCTGGTTTGGATGAGAAATGTGACAATAAATGTTCTTTTATTCTATTTATTTATCCACAAACACAAACGTTCAGTGCTGCACTATAGAAGTGGGTATGCAAAGAATACACATTTTGTTTCTGAGATCTAAACTCAGAACTCAAGAAACCATTTATGTACTTAAATAATAAATCTTAACTCAAGGTCAACTTTGTAGCTTTTCTCAGAGCTGTTAACCACATCTCACAGTCTTTCTGAGCAGATGGGAGTTTACTCGGTTATATTCAAGGCCTGCAAACTCTGCGAACTAGGCCGAACCGCTGTCAAGTGTGTCGTGGCCGATGCTGGGCCAGACGAAGTAAAAGTAGTTGTGCTCACTTTGCTTCAAGAATACATATATTATTTTTGTCCCCTTTTGGAGTGCTTGTTATGCAGCTGGCATTTCCTCAGAGCTCTGACTGGACCTCTACTGATCATCATGAAGCTCTGAGTAACTGGATTCCTATCACGTGACAAAATAAAGAGCATATAGATATTTATTTCACTGCTTTCTGCATGATTATTAATTCTTTAAATCACAGAATCAACTCGGGAAGGGCAGTTGTGATATTACAGCATGCTGAGAGAGACCCTGCTATTATGCTTTGTTTCCCCATGTGCCTTGCTTCTGAACATGTGTCATTTTGGAGCATTTAGATGCACTTTGCTTCAGGGCTTTTCTCCTTTTAATGCAATCTATCCCAGCTCCACCTTTCCTTCTTGTCGTTTTTTGCACTGTCCAGATTTTTTTCCCTACTGCTCGACCATTTGCACTCCATGCGATGTGTATGTGGATGCAACGGACATAGATCTTAGCATCAGGTTTGAAGCAGGTGAGGGTTTCTGAATGACTGTAGCTGTTGTTTTCACTTTGATCAACACATTTTCTTTAGTGTTTTTAACACTGGCCTGACACTCTGGGCCAATCAGCTTTCCAGGCCACTTAGCAGTCAGTCTGGGCCTGAAGTTACAGCAACTGAAAAACGGTTTAATGACAAACATGAGGGACCTCATCAGGACAAGCAGGACTTTATCTGAAGTGCAATGTTTCTGTTGAATGTCATTTTTCATTCAAACAGTCCATTTTGCTATATATGCAAAAATGTTTGTTTTTGAGCAGGTGTCAGGAGCTAAAGGAGACATGTTATATCTTCATTTTCAAGTTGATCATTTTATTCTGGGTTACTACAAGAAAATGTTTCAGTTTTCTCATACTTTCCAGTGCTGTATTTCCCCTCTGTTTGAAACACTGTTTTAGCGCCTGTTTCTTTAAGGCCCGTCTCCTGAATACCCTGTCTGCTCTGATTGGTCAGCTCAAACATACCTGAGCCAGTAACACTAACAGCAACCGAGCAGCTGAGCTAAATCAATTCGTATGTGCAACACTAGCCACTAGGCATAAATAATGCAAATATGTGACATGTTGACACTGTGTGACATCACAAAGTCATAGAATTAGGCGGGACAACTGACGAAGCGTTTCAGGACCAGTGTTTTCTGTGGGAGAGAGGAGCTTCTGTTGGTGCAGACTAACCTTTTAACTTTCAAGATCTTTTATATGCACAAGAACACACAGTATACAACACACTGAAGCAAAGGAGAAAACGAGAAGGAATAATACCTGTCCTGTAAGATTTGTCAAATGACAATGTTTCCAATGTCAAAAATTAACCTTTACAACCAATAAACATGAAAAGGTATAAAGGCCACAGGCAGCTTGGCTTGTTTTGTTCTTATGACACATTTATTATTATGATACGAATCTTTATTTGTGTCTCAAGCTGTCAATAAAATGTTTTTATTTTCGTTGTAATATATGCAGACAGGTATGTTTGAGAAAATTAACAATATCAATTTGGTGAGACTTTATTCCTGTTTAACACTTTCAAATGGTTTAAATGGATCACATCCAGGAAAGTGCATGAAAGCAGTGAGTGGTCTGCCATTAAACAGACACACACACACACACAGACACACACGCACGCACGCACGCACGCACGCACGCACGCACGCACTGTTTCATGTGACGGGGGTCTGTTGACTTTGTTACCTGCTGAGCAGTAAGCCCTTCAAAGAGACGATCTCGGCCTTCAGCTCTCCCACTGTTTGGTTGTCCAGGATGCGGCTGGTTGAAGATGAAGCCTATAGGAAAATCACAAGTGAGACACACACAACTGTTGCAGACATGCCCACAGAGAAGCACCGTTCAGGTCACATGCAGGGTGGCAGCACAAAGTCAATGTACACCTTTCAACAACTCTGTCTCAACAATATGAAATAAAATTTTAAAAAAAGCATTGTTTTAGACACAGCTTACAAGATAAACAAATATGGCAAATGCAAATGCTCGAAGCCACATGTTTTTATGTAGTCGGGTCCTCCGTCACCATAACAACCTCACAACTTCCTATTGCTGGTGATGACAGAAAGGAGGACAAACAATCCCCACTACAGTCACCTTTATGGCCTTGACGACTCAGAAAGTCCGTGAGTGGGAATCATGCTGTTTTTACATAATTTTCCATACTATCTAGAACAGATTAGGCCAGTGTCCAGTGTTTTGGATAATGACTTTATCTTGAACAATGGCCACATTCATGAAGGCAGACCATAGCTTAGCAGTTTGTTTTGTTCTTTTTGTCTTTTATCAAAGGCGTGTGTTATCGCACACACTGGTATTTGAATGGCAAATTGATGCCAAAAATCTGTCCGTGCAGCACTTTTTTAGGGATAGGCAGGACTTTGACAGAGGGAGCTATAAAATGATGAGTTTTGATAAAGGCACAGAGAGAAAAAACACTGCAGGGCAACAGTCAAATGTAATGATAAAACTCGACTGTAAACTGTCCCTGCAAAATGAATGAAAACCTCAGACCCACACTGGGACCTTGCTGGGAATATTTTACAGTAACATTGCGTTTTATACCTAGAATCAGCACAATGTGTGTATCTAAATGTGTATATCACTCAATAAAGACTTGTCTACACTATAATAGGGCATATGAGCCAATACAACAAGAACAAGTTTAACTTTTATTTATTTGATCCAAAACCACAATATTGAAAACAAAAACTATGTTTTGTTTTGTCCTGCCAAACATGATAAGCATGGCAGTTCATGTCTTGAATCATAAATAAACTTCAAATAAAACCTCAGCTGTACTAATTTTCATTCTTGTCATATCTTTGTATTTTCTTCTGCCATGAGAAAACACTTTGACCAACTTTTCTTCTCCGCTTTGAGCTTTAAAAATCATGCATGGTTCTCATTTGGGTGCAGAGAAAAGCTCAAAGCCAAGCCTCTGTATCAGACACCCCTATTGGCTGTGAAGGCATCCACCGTAACCAGTGAGTACGGTCACACATGCTCGAATTCAGGTGTGACCATCTCCTGCTGATGTCAAATTTGCATAAATGCATTTATGACTGTACCCATACACAGTCAACATAAGATGAGTCAGTCTATAGAAAACATAATATTTGGGATGTATTTGGGAGTATCCGACTCGTGGTAAAAGCAGAAAGGCCAAACATGGACATCTGAATGGTTGTGAGATGATTAACAAGATAAGAAGAAAAGAAGAAAAAAACATAGAACACAGAATGATGTTCAGTTTTATGGCTCTGAAATCATAAAATACTGGGGAGTCGCACCTCCTCAGGGCATTCAGAGTAATTCAAATGATAAGATCATTGGCTAAACTCCCCATAGACAAATCCAACCTGTGACGAGGCATCGTGGGAAGGCATTGGTTGGTATTAAGGAAAGGTGGGAAACCAGTGATGTACTTAATTGCTCCCCATTCACAGTCCATTCCTGAATAAGAACCACAAACATGTGCAAGAAACAGGAGGATAGACTGATGAGACCAGAGGGAGGAGAGAGAGAAGACAAGGGAAAAAAGTGGGATAAAAGAAAAGTAAAAACCGTAATTAAGACTCTCCTGACTCACCAGAGGAAGCTTGTTAGAAAACGTGGACCCCCTATCGAGGGGAGAGGGATAACTTGGACTCTTTCGCTTGTAATTAAATCTAAGAGAAATTAATTGAATCACATCTGAAAGGGATCAGACTCATTTACAGTGGAAGGAGGGAGGCAGAGGAGGAGAAGTGAAGAGAGACAGAAAAAAGGAGGCAAGGAGTTTTTTTTTTTCTTTTTTGGCACTTATCGACTCCTAAACCTCTCTGATAAGGAGCCGTGTTTTAGAGGTGGTGCATCGGAGGCTGGCTGAAGACACTCTTATTACAGCCGTCACCTCATTAGAACCATCTTAATCCCTCGCCTCCCCAAGGCACCCGTATAATAAGGCTGGATTCTGCTTCTCTCTCATTTTACACAGAAAAAAATTAATTGCTGCATGGGCTGAGCTAAAAGACTTCCAAGCACGGAATTAACTTCAGAAATGCAAATTACTCCAAATAACTGAAATGTGACGTTTCCTCTACGCTTCTATCACTTAACGGAGGAAATAAAAGCTTTAGAGCAGAATTGTTAACCAGCAGCTACATACATTATGTGCATTAGCTACAGAGCAGCGCCATATAATATCTCACATCAAGACTTGTCACACAACACTACCACTGACATATGTCTTATTAAGTCTGAAGAAACCTAATTAAATGTTGGGCCAGGACTGAATTTCAGCTTTGAGATACATTATGTGAGTGTGTGTACACACACAGTGTGTAAGAATCTTGTGTTAAGTGCACTAGCTGCCAGGGTGGAGGCTGAGTGGAGGGGTATCAGTGACTGGAGAGATTGAAAGAAACACTGCTGACTTTAAAAGCCCCACCTGAAGTGCTGACACATATCCAATAGACCGCATGAGTGTGTACGATGTGATGTTTTACCAAACTGCTGATCAAAATATTTAACTTCTGTCATGATTTAGTAGCTTTGATTACAAAAGCATTATCCTGAAGACTCTTCCAGGTCTGTGGATATATACTGTAGCCCAACAGTGCAGCATCACTTAAAATTATTACCTCCGCCAAGGTGGTTATGTTTGTTTTTTCCCATGAAACTTGGATGACGGGTGGGTCTCGGGCCAAAATAGACCTCAATTAACTTTGGTGCTGATCCAGATAAAAAGGACAATTCAGGAAATTTTTCTCACTTTCTTTAACATTGAGAGATGGACCATTTTTTTCATTAACTTCTCAGGGTATAACACATGAATCTTGATGGAAAATAAATCAATCTGATATGGATTCCCAGGTATGGTGAGCTTTAGTTATGGTTAAGGAGTTATGGGTGGTTTAAAATTCAGAGTGATGCAGGGCAATCGAATCTGATATTGAATTAAGCTTGATTGAATTAAAGGGGTCTGCTGGGCCTTGGCGGAGGTATGTCAAAATTAGTTGGTGCCATTCTAGTTCCTTACTATTATGCTAACAAAGATTCTTGTATTTAATATTTTACAGGTGAGATGTTTGTATGATATTTTGATGGAACTTTGTTTTTGCTTGCAAGCAAATGTCTATACGTTTTTACTGTGTTATTCTTTATATTTACAACTTAATCTAACATTTACTGAAAGAATATTCCTAACAAAAATATTTTATTTTTTCTTCAACCCCAAACAAAAAATAAATAATTTTTCTCTTACATGTAGTGCTTGCGTTGAAAATCTTGCTTACTTGAGACTTTAAATTTGAGAGAAGACCAATCAATCAAGATGAATGAACAGCAGATAAGAGAAAAAATATGCATTTTTGATTTTAAAGGATTTTACTGTTCCTTTAAATATTGCACGTGCATATGTGGCTAGAATGCATTTTGTATTCTCTAGTAGACTTCATAAAAATGTATGCATCCATTTTGTATGTGCTGTTCCCAAGGATGTCGACAAAGACATGTTGAAATTATACATGTGTGACCTCTTTATAAACTATTTATTATTCTATGTTTCACCTACAAACGACATGCTGACAATTTTACCCTGAAGAAAGCTGTGCAAGTACAAAAGTGGATCTAAGACTTAAAGATAAAAACTGATTCTGAGCTATGAGTGTGCGGCTCTCTTCTCTTTCGTCTGCTGTTTGACTTCTATCACACTTCCTGGTGTGCAGGTGCAGAGCTCTAAGGGCTCTGTGTGGCCTCAACAGTGGAGACCATAATTCTCAATTTGGCATTGCACATTGCAAAAAGCATCATGCATGAACAAACAACCAACAAGTGAACCAACCAACCAAAACCAAAATAACTCAACTCAACCTATGAGAGAGACTATTACATTACCAACCAGCACTGTGCTGGCTGGATGTGCTTCTTACTGTGTAAATACTGAACATATAAAGATCCCCTCTAACTGGTTTAAAAGCCTTGTAACTAATATGTCTCGGGTGGGTGCCTGGGTGCCATAGGGGTCGGCCTTTTTCTGCTGGTTAACCAAGAGCTTCGGGAAAAAAAAGGAAATATATATTACAAGGAAAGAAAAAAAAAAGACTATCAACTCTAGCAGCACCCAAGGACGGCAACGCATCTGGCTAAATGAAGATAAATGCCTGTGGACCATTAGCAACAAGATAAGATCTTTAACAAGCCTTGTTTAAGAGTGTCTGAAGGCAAATTAATTCACAGTTACTCCGCCGGCAGACAGTGTGTTTTCTTGTAACGCATGTATATTTATGATGGAATTAGTTTCAAAAGGAAGTCCCCAGAGGAGTGTTTTTGAGTGGAAACACTGCTACAGTGCAATTGATTTCACTCTATTTATGCACTTTCCCACTGGCAGTTCGTCTCGCAAGCATGCGGGGAGGCGGTGTCTAATCTTCTATGTAGTATCCACTAATAAAGAGAACGATCAGTGAGTTGAGACAGCAGGACAAACACAGTTAACAGGCAGATTTGTAATGATAATGGGGCAGAAATAGACTTGGCTGTTCAACATCAGGGGTGAATCATCCTGAGGCAAATCTATCTTTAA
Source organism: Spondyliosoma cantharus (assembly GCA_900302685.1). Classification (NCBI taxonomy): domain Eukaryota; kingdom Metazoa; phylum Chordata; class Actinopteri; order Spariformes; family Sparidae; genus Spondyliosoma; species Spondyliosoma cantharus. The sequence goes on along the minus strand of OMLP01002458.1, from coordinate 25,079 downwards.
CACTGGCGGTAGAATACAGCCATGACATATAAAATACGTCTTTTAAGATGATAACTGAGAAAACAGTGAAAAAGAGAGGAACTGTCTCAGGCTCTGAAGTCTGGAAATGTGCAGCATCAGCGTGTGCTCTGTGTGTGTGTGTGTGCTCTGTGTGTGTGTATGTATGTGTGTGTGTGTGCGTGCATGTGCGTGTGTGGGGACATGAGTCAGTTTGTCTAAACTCACTTCCATAATGAGGTCCCCAGTTTAGGGACACAAGCGCACTCCGCAATTGAGCGGTTTCCAAACTATGAGAAATGTTTACTTAGCAGCTGAGGAAACAGAAGTCTCCATGTGTTTTGGGTTAAAGGCACATTTCCGCGTTGAGAGGTATAATTGCTAAGCGTGGCGCACGTTGAGCGCCGCGGCGAGTCGAACCCCCGAAAGCCGCAAACGGTGAATGATAAGTAGCTCGCCAGCTCCAACATGTGTTTCTCATCAAACATCCCGGACCTGAAAACAATTTCCCAATTTCCCCCATGGCCTGGGACAACAGAAGGCCTTGTGCCGCCTCGCAGGGAAAATTTAAGATCAACACTATAGCTATAAAGCAGAGTTTATGATTTGTTTAATGGGTGTTTTGATGTGAATTATACTTTTTATACACTACCGCTGTCCAACAAGGCACTCATAGCAAATGAAGCAGACACTTTTTAATCCAATCTGTGATTTGAAGATGATGAATGAAATGAAAAAAACATCCCTTGTCCTTCTATGTGGAAGAGGACTCGTTGTATAAAGTGAGCCCACAAAGCTTGCATGACATAAAACTTAAGATAGTTCTGTTTCAGAGCAGCAAAGGGTCCAATCAGATCACTTCTCCGATGTACTCATGCTGATTTGCTTTCGACATCGTTCACAGAGACTGTGTGGCTGAGAACTTGAAACGGCGGAAAAAGAAAAGAGCTATGACTCGTGAGTTTTTGATGAACCTCATCCAGGGAAGAGATTCATATTTTTCTTCCTCGTTTGTGCCGAAGCAGCTGTGTCCGCATATGTTTTCCTGCGATATCCAGATGCTACAGTGAAACACCCATGTGCTTAACAAGCTGTGGACATAAAACATTGTCTAAGATTGTCTCTTCCAAGGCACTTTTTTAGAGCCCAGAGATCATAAAGCGATTTACGAGTGCCGTTATAAAAAGCAAGCAACATTTCATCCCCGCACATAAGTTTTTAGAACAATCACTCAGTCGGATTCACCTAAACACTTACAATTCTGAGTAGATTATGAACACTGTCTATAAAAATCAAGGCGAGGAAGAACGACAATATGGTTAAAGATTATGGTCCCATGATGAGATGCACCGTACTTTTTTGCAGCTTGTGTTCTGATGATATACAGTATAATAAGACTGTCCATCTTAGCTAGTTATGACTCGGAGATTTTAGCACACAGAGGCTCCGATAAGCCTTTTCTCTGTCCTCATCAATCTGGAGATTTAAACCTGCATCTTTATGTTTAATTTCAGAGTTACTACCTGTCTAGCTTTCCTCAAAAACATCAATCACCTGGTTCGCCCCAGTCAAGATGCAGTTGTTGGTGCTAGCTCTGGCAGACTACGATATCCTTGGATATGCTGTGTTTTACTTTGGTATACTTGACCTCTCTGCTTCAGACTTAAAAAGGGACAGTTCATGAAGATATGGACTCCATATCTACACTTTTCCCAGTACCACAGTGGCTACCCCCTTCTTTACCTTGCTTATAACACTGTAACTGCAATAGGCCTTTGTCATCTGAGCTTTTATCATTATACCTTGGGTTTTATTTTTATTAAGGCTGTAACTATGTAACTATAAAATTGTCAAATTGTGTTTCCCAAAGCCCAAGACAACGACCTGAAATGTCTTATTTTGCCCATAACACACAGATATTCAGTTTACTGTCATAGAGGAGGAAAGAGACCCTAAAATATTCACATTTGCAAGCAGAGAATTTTGCCTTTTTCTGTTTAAAAAAGATCTAGCAACAACGTGGATCATGTATCAATTGTACATAACAGACCTTAAAGGTGCAGTCCATAAATTTCAATGGCATCAAATATGAACTTATTCTCAGCTTTGTTAAGTTCTTATCTATTTGTTGCTAGTTTGCAGCACAAAATATAATAACACAAATGTCATTTAGTGAGACAATTATGTTTTATGAATTAAATGACAGTAAGAACAACTGGCAACAAGGTGGTGCAAAAAAATAAAAACTTTTTTTTCTTTTACTGACAGATAGGCCTGTCACTTTTACTACTTTTGCTGTGAGATTTATTGATATGTTATTAATGTAATTGCTGTCATATCAAGATCATTTAATGTCAGAGATTAAATAAATAAAATGAATAAACCTTAAATAAAATAAATCCCCACTACCAAAACAATAAATAAAATGGACTCGGCGACTCTTGGCGTGAACAAAACCTGCACGTGAACACAACGGCCACTATCGAGGTCACCAAAATTGATCGTGGTGATGTACATATATTGATATGTCCAGAAAATGGTGTGCCCTGATAGCTCATCCAATAGAGCATCCACCCCATGTACAAAACCCCCCTCAGTGGCTCAGGTTCAATTCCAGCCTGCAGCCCTTTGCTGCATGTCATCCCCCATCTCTGCCCCCTTCCCTGTCATAATCTTAAACTGTCCTTTCAAATAATAAAACAGCACAAAAAACACACAAATACACAAGTGGAATCTCTGATGTTTAACTGTCATCACTTTCATCAACATTTGTAAGTGAAGGGTGTCGAGCTGCTGATGAGGTTGTATCTACCTCTGCCGTAGCCAGTTCCTGAGAGAGCTCCTGGATCCTCTGCTGCTGCTGGATCAGGAGCTCCTGGACGGAGACCAAGGTCTGCTGCAGCTGGCTGACTGTGGAAACAAGCAGAATAACAGACGGTAAATTTCTAGCACACTTCAAACAAAAAAAAAGAGAGAAAAGAAAAGGGAAGTCAGATTGTGTGATAAGGTTGTTTTGGTGCCTCAAAACTGAACATTTTCTTTCCAGAGACGATGAGGGAACTGATGAGACTCAACTTGTGTCACTGATCAAAGCTGTCCTCTAAGAATTGTAATCAAAGCTAATACCCGGTAACTTTAGTCGCAGCTTTTTGGTCCGAGGCGCTGGGGGTAGAGGGTGTGAAGGGGAGGGAGGGCTGCGCACATAGGATGGAGATATTAATCTCTAGTGCCTGAACTTAAATCAAATAACAGTCTCTAACCTTCCATTATCCACCCAGACACTGCCTTCTAATGCATCTTAAATCCTCAAACGATCAACAAAGGAAAAAACAAGGCTCTCATTTGGGAGGAGGCTGCCAGACAAAATGTCCCCCCTAATCCTAATAAATATTGTTCTTTTTCCATTGACTTTGAAGATTGAATTAGTTCAAGTGTTGGTGTTGGACGAGGGTGTATGATTTCAAATAACACCGGGCACAGTTTGTTGCCCCCTGCTTCCAGTCACGCGTGTATTACCAAACAATGCATTAAGTTTCCCCGAGCTGATTATATTACAGAAAACCAATAAACATTCATATAAATCATGGGCGTGTAAAGTGTTAAATCAAGCCTAATAGGATTAACATCAACAGATATTGTGGCGGTCCACTGCTGAGGTTGTCAGGCCAATGGTTAAAAGCCTGAGCTGCAGCCGGCTGGACGGGATGTAAAGAACGCTCCTCTCACATTAACCCAGGCCGGGACAAAAGACAGAGCCCGGCTCGGAGGCTGCGTTTCTTTTGAAAGCCAACAAGTCAAAATATTTGATCTTTCAAAGAAGCTAATATCTTGTAGTGACACCTGTGTTTAAATGGGTGGAGTTGTATCAATATGGGTGGGGTGCTGAAACGTCTGATCTTTTCATGCTTTGCAGAATCCTACGGGATGCGAGTTGGAGCAGGATTGTCGGTTGAGGCCAAAGACCATTGTGCAAACAGTTCGAATTTGTGATCCAGAGTGTGACCAGGCTTTTTGAAGACGGCAATAAAACTAAAATACAGCGGCCATTGCTGCTTAAAAAAAGGTGTTACTGTGACAGGGTGTGCACGCTAAACCAAGAGCTGCCCTATTAGTCTCTGATTCCACCTCGCCACAAAACAGCTTATCCAGATGTGTGGGTCAGTCTGCCAGCCAGTAATGCTGTGCCTCCTGAATTACCACTGGCACCACTTTTTTGGCTACTTCAGCCAAACGGGCCACTTCTTTTCATGTCTCTCCACAAAGTTGACTCCTTTGTACGGTTCAGACACTTGACAAAAATGCATAACTTCATATCGCCAGTTATCACAGATATGAAGCCAAGAATAATGAAGTCAATGACTTTGGCCCGGCATGAATCAGAAGGAAGCTGTGAGTGTGCGTGTGTGTGTGTGTGCCTGCGTCAGAGACAAGATGATGTGTGAGGCTTGCAGCTGCTGTGAGGAGGGTGCACATTGTGTATTCAGTAAATTATTCAGTAAATACCTCAATATAATGTACACTACATATGTCCAGGCCTGTCTCTGTCTTTAATGGCCAGCTGGTCACCAATATGGCTCCCACCGACAAAGAGTGCCCAAACAGCCGCACAATTCCATTACAGCCTGGGCGCGCTGAAGTAGTTCCAAGATCCATTCATTAATTGTCTGTGTGAAGTTGTAGGCAAATCATAATGGGAGTCAAGGCCCCTACTCTCGAGCTGGGGCTGGTGAGAGAGACTAATGTGGTCCCCATTCAAAAGGATACATCACCTCATTGCGCCCGGCACTAGAGAAATACATGAACTTTAACAAAAGGGGGTTCAAGCAATTGGCAGCGGCGAGGCAGTCGGTCGCTATTACTCAGTGCAGCGAGAAGAGAGGGAGCAAGAGGGAGAGGAAGACAAAAGGGAAAGCAGAGGGAGAAAACTCTCAGTGTAATTGCAACCCCTCTCCCCAACTGTTAACTACAACAGTCATTAACTACAATAGCAGCTTGGCTACTGCAGTCATAGCAAATTAGTTCCCCACACTGGCTGAAGAAAAGACCCATGTTTTTTTTGTTTTTTTTTCCACTGTAGTCTCACCTAGTCGCAGAAAAACACAGGAGGACTCTTACTGTGAAACCCAGTCTTCACCGACAAACAAAGCAGGGCTCGGGAGTTGGCAAATCTCCAAAATGTGATAAGTAGAGCAAGAATGAGCAGTGAAGTAGCCAGAGGAAATGTGTTTGCATAGTTGGGAGAAAAATGACCATAAAAGAGCATATATTTGTTAATCAGATTGAGGGTGGCACACCTCGCACGCGATCTCACACACTAGCTGCCCTCCACCTACCTTACCCAGCCAGAAAACAATAGCAATGGGTGTGACTGGATTGAATGATAACAGCCGTATTTTCATCTACGCTGTGTTGGTCTGTGACAGCCGCTCCAAACTCAACACTTAATTTGTTTTCATTTGGTGATGAAGGGACAATCAAACAAAAGGAGGCCACTGACACTGTCGAATTCATGACGCAAGTTAGAACGAAGCCTGAGAAGGAAACATTTGTTTGGGCTTCTCTTTGTCTATTTACAGCTCAAAAGCCTGATATGACAACCAACATGGTAACTCATTCAGTTTTTTCAACTCATTTTTGCAAACAGAAAAGAGATACTCGCTTTAGTTACACATTGTATCAGCATAAATAACTCCTGAGGTGAAGGTTTTTAATGTGACCATTTTAAATTAAAAAGGAAAGTAATTCAATTAAAATACACATTATGATTCAATACTTCATATTTAAAAGAAAATTGTTAAAACTGGCCACTAAAGCTCTACAGTTTCATGAAAGTTGGAGCTATGGTTGTGGCCATGACACATTAGCTGCACCTAATTATTACGCAAAAGATCGCAATGTGTTCTGGTATTTACATTTCCTGTGACAATCACAGGACAAAGAAATCATGGCTTGGGCTAAAAAAAAAAATTGGCTCAGCACAGAAACCAAACCAGTTTCTAGCGTGAGTCTGGTGTTTCACCCAGACATCCACCACCCAACTTGCGTAATTACTTAAGTATTTAACATACCAAGACCATGATCTTAACTTAAACTTAACTGAGCAGTTAACCAAACTGCGATTAATTAATTAAACACACAGTCTGTATTTTTCTGCCACTAGAGGCCTCTTAGCCAAGAAAAAAAAAAAAGATGTGAGTAGCGTGGGATCATGGGAGTTGTTGTCTTCAACGGAAATCTAGTTACGTGACTCAGGAAGGAATGTTCAAGGATGAGGTTATGTTTACAATGGTTACAATTATGTTTAGTCCGATTCACCGACTTCCTTCCATACTCTGACTCTCTCCGACAGGCAACCAAATAACTCACAATTACCTTGATTAAAATATATATAATATTTAATATTGGTAAGAACATAAATATATAACAAAGGTCTACTCTAGATTTAAGACATTAAATGCAGAAATGTTACATATCATGATTTTAAAGCATTTTTGAGTATCTTCACAGCACGTTTCTGCCAGGCCTCGTATCTCTAATAGGGATTGGTAACTTTCAGCTGAAAACACACTTCAGTTCAACACGACTGCTAACGAGACCAAACTTTCTCAGACTGCCTCTCTCATTTACGCCTCCCTGGATTTTTAATTATACTGACAAAGAGCTAGGAAAGCATCTCTCTCCTTGCTTCTCTCTCTCTCTCCATGCCTGACAGCCAGGTTGAGATTCCTCACCTGTCCAACATGGGAGCCGCACCTGTCACCGTGCACTTAATCACACTAGGGCCAGTGCTGAGCCCAGACGCCACACAGTGCCATGCCGCACGCACATCCCACACGCACACGCGCGCAAATACACATACACGCACAGAAAATTAAAATGAACTTTCTCGCCACCTATGGGGAGGAGGGTGGATGATGATGATGGTGGTGGAGGTTTGGATGGGGGTGAGGTTGGTGCAGGGGGAGACGGATGGAAGGGGGGGGAGTGAGAGAGGATGGGCGGGGGGAAGAAAAGTTGTCATTTCCCAACTCCTCATTAATATTCCGAGGTTAAGAGCTTTTCAGCGAAACGTAATTAATTGAGCCCGAGCCTGACAGTAAACAAGCAATTTCAAATTAAAGCGAAATGACAGCGGCGTCATTTGTTAAAAACGTGCGGGGCCCCCCGATTTTGGCGACAGATAAATGAGGGAAAATGTTAAGGAGGGAGAAAGTGATGAAGATATTAATCTTCACCTGTCTGTGTCAGCGTGCCACTCATTGCCGCAATGTTGCTCTCCATCCTCTGCAGATGCTTCTTGTCCTCTCGGCTGCCCATAATGAGGGGAAGGATGTATTTCTGCAATTAAAAGCATGGCACAATATTACACTTCTCTCTGGAGGGAAGGGGCAGAAAGATGAGGAAGAGACAGGGCCACCTAGACTTGGCATTGGAGGGTCAAAAGCATTGTTTTATTGGACAAGTGCCTCATTGTCTAAACAGCTTGATTAGGTGCATGCAATTCTGCAGCTGTGTCCATACAACTGAAACAGTATGTGCACAGTATGTGAAAGTATTGGAAGAGCAGAAAATGAATCAACATGTCTGATAATCAATTAGTCATTTTTAAAGCATGAATGTCAAATATGGTTCTAGATTTACAGCTTTTCTACGTTTTACACCATTGTAAGTCAAATATCTTTAGGTGTTAGATGAAAAAATACATTTTAAGAGGAAACCCCTTATGCGAATTTCTTTACAATTTCTCTAGTCTATAGACTAAAGAGGTCATTTGTAAAAATTAAAAAAATCAGAATGCTCTGCAATGAAAGTTACTACAATCCTCAGGCCTAAAAACACATTTCCAACAATACAAATGAATGAAACCCAGAAAGAGACAGTACAAGTAGGAGATGGGCCTAGAGGGAAAAACATGGTGGTGAACACTGAAAATAGTCTTCATAAAAACCAAAAACAATGTCTGTCATGTTGTTTATCGTCTCTCTGCCACTGAATAAACAGAACTCTACCAAAATGATATGTATGTCTGACAGCCAAATGAGGATGTTTGTTCTTTAGCGTGAGTGTTAACCAGATGAGCAGCTGTTCAGCTTGCTGAGCGACTCTCTGGATACTTTACATATGTGTGTAGAGCTGAGCTCTCCAAATAAAATCAATGTCTGTGTGACCCTGGAAGGCCCCACTGAACTGCATTCAAAATCATAAATGTTTTATTTTTTATATTTTAAGAGTGAATGAAGATCACTTAATCGCTCGCAGCCGGTTTGCAGCTCTCTGCTGCCTGAGCCGGGTTTTCTCTCCAGCTCAGGTGGCAAGAAGCCACACCAGCAAGTAATAAACACTTTTTAGAGAAAAAGATTAAATGAGTGTCAACACGTGGTAATTAATAAGTGGGTTGCTGGGAGCGTGGTGTTTACAAGGTGCACCATAACATAAATAAAGTATGGGCAGAAGCCTGGACATATGGTGCGACTGGCGCTACGCTCCAGTGACATGACAGCAACCTGTGCTGTCCCGCCAGGGAATCCCACTTCCCAGACGACCAGTGGCTGGCAAACCCTGCTGCATGGAGGAAACAGTGGACTGGTACAGTGTATGTTTCCGTAAGTGGAGGAGCGCAGGGACAGAGGAATAAGGGACAGAAGACCCTGAATGTGGATGTGCAGCATTACGCAAGGCGGACAAAGTCAGGTAGGCATATGCATGTACATGATATGTACCCTTTCTCTCTTGTGCACACACAGAGGAGAGCAGCCTGTCATCTAGGCCAAGAGCTACTGCTCGAGCTCCTGTCCTCCTCTAAAATGAGAGTAATGGCTTCCACATGCCACTCAGACTACTACTAACAACCACTATGGGATTAATGTCACCGGGGACAAGGGGCCTCATGAGCTCATGTTCAAGGGCTGCTAAGCCCGATAAAAACCAGGGTGATTATTTTTAGAAGGTGGGACATCAAAAAAAAGGTTGTGTGCTGTGTTAGCAACTATATTTTTTAAAGGCAAAAAATATATATCTGAGAGGAGGAGGGAAGGGAAAGTTAAAAAAGAAGGGGTTCAAATGAGATCATGCTTTGACGTAAAGCAGGGTAGGTTTAATAACAAGACCAGAGTGATGTTACATACTGCAGAGGCGCCTTCTATTCTAGCACCATAATTCATCATAAACTGATGTACTTGCTAAGCCCACCAATTTAAATGTAATATCAGGGAGAGGCAGTACAGACAGACCTTAGGATGCAAAGTATAGCATATATGACTCACTTTAGAGAAGCATTAACTGTGAAAACAAAGTCGGTGGGGAAACACGGTCAAAACGGCAGGTGAAACAGGGTGTGACTTACTTTGTACAGTTGATGAAAGCCAAAGGCGATGCCCACCATAATGATGGTGAGGGCACCGTAGTCTCTCCATCTGTAGCCTGTTGGACCTGGAGAAGGTGACACATCACTTAAACACAGAACAATACATTTGAAGACTGTTTCACTAGAAGTTTAAGACTTTTCAGAAGCTTTCTCAAGATGCTGCCTCTAGCATACCAGGTACATTAACCTGTGAATAAACTGTGACATGAAACTTAAAACAAATGCACCAGTGTCTCATAGAACTTTTCGTACCAACCCAGGCAGCCATTGTTTTCCCATTCATTAGATAAATTCATGGGAATCCATGAACTGGGTCTTGAAACTAGGGGTGGGTAATCTGGCCAAAAAATATAAAAATCTATTTAATCACAATCACAATCTAAATTGCAATTAATTAATTAAAGCACAATATCGCTTTAAAGATTGCTCCTCATCTGCCATACAGCTACCTATAACTTTGCACTTTTTACAATGTGGCACCCAAAGAAGAGCCACATAAAATAATGAATCCCATCAGCATAGCTATCTAATTAGCGAAATCATATTATTGGTATGTTCAAGTATGGCTGATCTGTTAGTCAATTGACAATATTCACACAACAGCCATTTTTCTCTGAAATCACACTCAGGGATGGGACGCTAAGCTGTGGTATTGCTGAGTTCCAGACCGTAAGCTGTAGAAATGTAGTGAATCTGACAAATCTTTGTCATTTCGCTGCTTCCAGATTGGTTAGCAACTGAAAAGGCAATTAATTAATTTATTATCAATAAATGAAACAACAGCTAATGTTAGCGATCAACCACTTCCTAGCTAACATTACTGTTTGATAGTGTTATGCAATAAGCTAGGAAAGACATACATTTGTTCTAAAATAGGAACCCATGTGTTGGACACATTTATTTAAGCGTGGAAATGAAAGGAATCAAATAATAATGTTAGCTCGTAAGTTGTTGAATGCTAACGATAGCAAATGGGCAATCAAATATGTTGTTTTACCTCAAAATATGGCCCAATTTCCCATTGGATTTTCATTGTCCAGTAACATTTCAGTTTCTACTCAACCAGTTAGTGATGAAATGCAAACGATTTCTCATGGAAAAACATTGTTTTACAAATGTATTTGTATGTTGAATGAAAACAATGCAATCTCTTCCTGACATTATAAGTATTCCATCTATTTCTCCATCTGCTGACGCAAAAGGTCTATAAAAGACTATAAAGGGTAAGTCTACATAGCAAAAGAGCTTTGTCTCTATCCTGCTGTTCCAGTAAACACACTATTGTCTTCCATTTATTTTGGGGTGGGGCCTAATACAGTGTGTGTATAAACCTTTAAACAACTGAAAAGGCAAGTGTGTGTGTGTGTGTGTGTGTGTGTGTGTGTCTAGAAGTTGACTGTCTTGCTGAGTGACAGATAATGTGAAAGTGTGTCATTGTGCAAGCTGTCATCTGGGTAGGCCAACTGTCTGTCAAAGTGGAAATTCCCCACATAAGAGAGGCATTCAACTGAAAATGTCACTAAACAACAAACAGCTCTGGAGGAAATACACTGTATGAGTTTTTCTTTTATTTCCTCTGATGCGGCCCAAATGAATAGGAAATTATTAGAGGCCAGGCCGCCAAAGTACACCATTGATATTCTATTACAGGTCTGATTTCACCTAATGGCTTATGTGGTACATGTTTACTGGCTTGAAGTAAGTAAAACAGATTGATCTTGTGCTTTACTGCTTGTGTGATTTGACATGCAAATAAAATGAGAGACCCACTGTCACGTTGGACTATATGGTATATTTTCAAGGTGAATTCGGTTTTATTCTCCTCACTCAAGGGCACGTTTCATCGCTGGTGCAGCATTCAGGGATGAACCTGTAACCTTTTGTATTGAAACATTTTGAATCATCCTCCAGCATCCATATGGTAACCACATAAATTTGGGCCTTCATCAACATTATAGCTGCGATAGACTGTCACCTATCCCAGAATACCATGCTTCTGAAAGGCCTGGGAGTCCTTGGGCTAGGTGGTTGACCCTGAACAAGCCTCACTGCATCACCAGGGATCTTCATGTGCTCCTTTCCCCCCCTTTAGGACCTTTCATTCTTCCTCTGTCTATCCCTTTTTCCTTTCACCACTTCCACTCTGCCATCTTCCTTTTTTTATTTGGTCACTTAAGCTGTGGAACTGTGGTCTCCATCCCCCGTTTTTCCAATCTCCTCTCAAATTTATTGGGTTCAGTGGAGGCCTTCCTGTCCTTCTACCGCGTGGAAATAGAGATCAGAGTATCCATTACTTCGACAGAGATGGATGCGGGTCCCCGTGCACCGTCCCCATAACAAGGACATCAAAGGGAGGTAGCCCCCTCTTTTCAGCATGACCCCCCATACAAGACTCCCCGCTCTCACCTCATTATGCAGCTCCCTTATAGCCGTTTTGATATAAAACCCCCCACTATGGACAGAGAGCCGCGAGTCTCCCTAACTACATGGCCATCCCATCAACATCACTTTCATTACAAAACATGAGATGCCAGGGGAGTCAAGGACAGTGTGGTAATAAATGAGGGTGGAATACATCTGGAATCATTGTCATATGGGTTAAGCATTACGCGGACTTCATTCTGCATTGGTAAATCAGTGGACAGCACTCATAACCTCCTGAGGTAATAAAGATACAGGTTGCGGTGTGGGGTCTTGCCAGGGTGGAACCCCTTGAAACAGATCAGCTTCATGAGCTTGTGCTATGCAATGTCATATTCTTTGTATCTGAATTCAGAATCATGGCAAATGTTGTATAGCGTACATGTCTGTAATACTTGTAAATATCACCGTGTTTGGTGATGTAATCCTGTTTAGTGGGTTTAAATGAATAAAAAACAAGAGGGAAGACCTTGGACAAGGATCTAAAGTTTTAAATTAGGCCTGACTTTTCAGGTGAGACGGTGCACATAAATATTAATATCATGTATATGCAGCAGGTATCAAAGGAGGTGTGCACTCACCGTGTGGTGCAGGAACCAGCTGAGTTGCATGGAGTGGATATGGAGGCCCCACAGGGCTCAGAGGCAGGACTTCTTCTGTGCTGCCAGAGCGCTGGATGGCCAATTCTACCTCCTCGTCCGTCAGCCCTGCAATCAAGACACACACCTTTTAAGACATTCGGAGGGGGTTTAGTGACCACGCATTAATGGGAAACGCCAAATGGCTCCTTGGCTGTCATAATATATGCTTAAATACTTCCCAAGCTCCCCATAAATCCTGTAACTACAATTTAGAGAAGGTATGTCAAATCTTCATTCAATTTTACCATCGCTCTTCTCAAAAAAGCATTTTCATTTCATAATTCAGAAAATTCCGCAGAGAGTTTTTCTTTTCAGGGACATCCATCACAGGAAGATGGTGTGAAAAGGTTCACACAATGAAATCTGAAACTCTGCGAGCCTATTAACTGCCACCAAAGGCAAAGAAAATAAGAGTCTGTCCACTTCTCCGGTTATATTTCCCATGTGGAGATTTCATACACCCCAGACAGCGAAAATGCATTATTTTAATTTCTTCATTGTAATGTAAATGTATTACATAATTTTGCAAATGCCAATATAATTTAATCTTCAGATCTTTTTAATGATTTTAGTGATGATTAAATTGCAAAGGGCTCCCTGATGGAGAATCAGAAGGGAGGAGAAAAAAAAATCTAATATGAACATCTCCTTTTGTGGCTAGAAAGGATTTTATTTCAGGCACCATATGCTGCCATTGCTGTGGGTCTCATCCTTTAATGAGCATCTTAGTCTAAACAAAGGAAAATAATTACAACTTTCAATGAGCTACATTTAAAAAAAACAAAACAACATTAAACAAAATCAATTAGGAGAAGGCTCAAGACAAAGAACTAAAACTGGTACATACACTAGATCTCATACGTCGATGAGCATCTTTTACCTTATGGTTGAAAAAGTATATATCATTATGCTATGTATTGCTCAGCGTAGCCTAACAGGGTGTCCCTCGCTAACATTTTACCATTATGCCTTTGAGCCATTTCCCGTGCTTACTGACAGAAAATTCCCTCTGTAAGAGAACCTTTTACATTCATTGTTCCCTCAGGATTTAGAGAATTTACACAAGCTCAGAATAAGCTTCCTCCATCCTTTCAGAGAAATCGAGCAATTGGAAAGACTTCAGTTGCAGTCTTTCAAGTGATGCGTCTACATTTTTATTAATAGTAACTAGAGCT
>OMLP01002458.1:0-11461 GCA_900302685.1 Spondyliosoma cantharus | reverse complement strand
AACTAGAGCTGCTACGATTGATCGCTTAGTTTTTAACTATCAATGTAGTCGGCAACTATTCTGATTAAAAGGTCTGAGTAATTTTTAAGGGGGAAAAAAGCCGTTTTGTTACTCCCCTATGACAGTAAAATTAACAGTTCAATGGACAAAAGTAACTGTGCGGCCCTATTAGCAACTCCTAATCCTAATATCTCTATTCCTGACCTACAGAGCGGTCTTTATAAGAAAAACAATCCATGCGGATTATCAATAATATAAACTGTGTAAAGCAGACATTTTCATTTCTCAAGGTGTAAAAAAAAATTATTTTAAATAAATGTTTCCTCCCTTTTAATATCTGTCTAAGCTGCTCTATTGTGAGTCAGACCTGAATAGCAGGTTGAACCTTGATCAGAAATCCCACTTTGACCTATCCCTGTATCAGTAGCCCAAAAGCATAAAGCAATCCGTTGATAATCTACCACACAATTTACGCCAAGAGGAGGTCCCTTCCGTCACCTATTTAAAAGCTCTGGGGACTTCAAATGGCCATGAAAATTGTTGAATAATTGAAGGCAAATATTGGCCGGCCAGTAGTCTACAGCAGGTCCTGAGTGCCAGGAAGTGGTGAGCGCCATGTGCTGAGTTTGTGCAGTCAGACTACACTGTCAAATAAGCAATAATGTGTCCCTGGACTCCCTGATTCATCTGACCACAGCAGACTACATGGTGGCAGACTATTGAGTGAGACATGCTAGGATCTCAGTTTCACCGAATGAGAAGAAAATAAAAATGCTTCAGGTTTTCTCCTTTCACCTTGAAAAGTCTTTTTAAACAATCCACATTTAGGTTGCCATCGCGCTTAATGTATGTACATCTTAATGACTGCTCACGTCTTTGATGTTGTTTATGCAGCAAATGAAAGGTTTTTTACCCTGCGTCAAAATAAAACAGATTCATAAAGCTGTGTTCTAGTCAAATTAGAGCTTACTAAGTTGTGTTGTATGCTCTGATCTGTTTATTGTCGAGGTGAAGACAACAGCAAATGAAAGAGCCCTTAGATCCAAAAGAAAAGGGAACAAGGTGAAAGTGAGTTTTACATATAAAAGGAAAAGACAAAAAAGGGATTGTGAAATTTATTACGGGTTCCAAAACCTGTGGAATGACCCCTGGGACACCCATTTCAGATCGACCTGTGGGGAGATGAATTTTTTAAGACATAAATTACACCTAATGACGACACCATAAAAAAGAACAATAATGGAAAGCTATTCTGTATTTCATTATACTGTATTATTTGGTGCACCTGATACACGCAGTGCCTGTTTATGAGTCACCGTATTAGCAGATGCTCAGCCAAAGCATTTGCTTTGACCTTGCCATTCTCATTGGGGCATGAAATTACGGTGCTGGCACCTCGATATTACAGCTATAAATACTGTAAACTGCATATCTGGGCTACGTTTTCTATTGTCTTTCAACATAAACCTGATCGGTATTTATTTAAAGGAAAACCCATTGCTCGTCAGGTTATTTACAGCTCTATTTTCACTGGCTCATATTCTCTGGGTATTTTTTTAAGGGCAAAGAGGCAGCAAGGCTCTTACATTAAATCCATTTCTCCAATTCTGGCACTTCTGGACTTTATGGGTCAGCACCTAGGCCGGACAGCCAATTATAAAAATTGCTTACTAAAATATTTTGGGTGGTAAAAGGTGAATGCCTTTTTCCCCCGTCCACCAAGGCCTGAATTATGAAGCTGCCCTTGAGTGAAAATTACTTACATTTTGAATATCATATTTAGAAAAAAGAAATGCATGACAGGGGTCATAAATAGATGGAGGTCAATGGGTTATTAAGAAGTCGGGTGCAACTTCAACCTGCTTCTTGGGCTGTGCCGATCGAGGGAGATTCTACATGTCATTTGGTCCGGTGTAACTGCTTGAAAATAGCATGCCCTAAATAATGACCACTCTCATAGAGTATTCATTTATGTATTAAAAAGGGGGACTCTGCTCTCATTTCCCTGCTTTATCGCCTTGTACTGATGACAAAGTAGGCAAGGCCTAGGCTAGGTGGCGCCGTGGAGTAATTTATAACCACATCAATCCCTTTACCTTCTATGCAGGCCTTGGTCATTGTCATTTTTGTCCGAGAGGTGAGCCACATAACCCCACTTACAAACAGCATCCTATTAATATCTGGGATGATGAACCTTACCCTTACCTTCATAGCAGGTATGGTAATAGACCAACAGCCTACCTGTGTTCCCTGTGACCCTCGATCACTGGCCCTCCACTCAGGGTGAAATCTATTAGCATTATTTATTCAACTCAATAACAACCGGGATGGTATAAAAAAGAAATAAGTCAAGCTATCATTTATGTCTCACTGACAGAGAATGTACTGTGCCTGTTTCACATGCCGCATTTACCTGTGATGCCACAGTGTATGTGTGTATGCTCCAGGCTTTACATTCCCAGACAAACTGCACTCAGTCCTGGTAATCCAAGAGCGCTTGAGTGATGTCAGTTTAGGGGCCACGGTCAAAGTGACATGTTGAAAGCTGGAAAATGTTGTTGACTTTGTCCTGAGAATTTTATTTTTTTCGGTAATTATGTGTGTAACTGCTAATTGTCTGGGCTAAATGGCGGTGCCAAAATGGGGCCCAATGCTTTTTAGTTGTTACATCTGTTAATTGTGGAGGACATAGATGGCACAATTCACTAGATGAGCACATTATATTTCAGTCAAACACAATAAAATTTACTTGATCTTGGCAAGGAACGAGTCAAGCTAAATTGCTTCAAGGTGGCTTTAAATGCAATTCATTTTCCCACTACCCTGCAGAAGAAACAAAATATAAAAGCACCCCTGGGTTTAAATCTAGATTTATATTACATTTAAGTGACAAAGTTTCAATTTTTCAGTCAGTTTATTCAACAAGGACTCAAGAGGGGCAGCTAGAAGTATTGGACTGCATAATTGCCAATTCATACCCCGAAATTGACAGTTGAAGGAAAACAGAAAATTATATTTTTCAATGAATATTGAAATAAACCACACTATTAGGATCTCTTTGGAAAAAAGGAGATGTTACCAGAGCAGCATCCTTCAGCACAGATTAGGGCACAAATGTGCAGGGAAATAATATGCACGAGCGAGATTATTGTGTAAAGATTCCGCAACATGCAATCAAAGTGGGTCCTATTTTCCCCTTCATCAGCTGTCCGGCGTAAGTACTGGCAGCAAGAGGAATCCAATTTAAATTCCACTCTACCGGGAGATGGTATTGTTTCATTTTATGTGTGCTTTGACATTTCTGGCTGTTAATATAGAGTAAAATCCAGAAGTATTTACATAAATATGACATTAAACTGTATTAGAAATTAAGACTGGCACATTTGCTGTGGTGACTGTGGGAGGAGAAGGATGATTGAGTTTCTAGGTCAAAAGGTTGAGAGGACAATATATGCAGAGTAAAGAAAAAGGGGAACAGTGAGTTTTAGCCCACTGCTATGTTTATTTAAACATCCACTATGGCTCAAGACAGAAAAACAAGCAACCAATGAGCAGTAATAAGGCACCACACAATTAATTTGCATTCAAATGGCCACAATGCGCTTTGCTGCATCAAAACTTTTTTAAATTAAAAAATATTGAAATATAGAAAAATTGGTGCTGAATATTTGAAACTGTTTCACAACAAATTTTCCACAGTATTGATACTGATACCAGATGCACTTTCTCACTCCCTGTTCTCTTTGACAGCAAGTCAACACCCACAGCACTGCAGGGTCCACATAGGCCCTCCTCCTCCCCCTCTTATGACTATGGTCGGAAGTATTTTTACCTTAAATGCTGTTATGCTGAACACAGAGAACCCACAGAACCCACAGAACTCAAGCTTTGTTCTATGTTTTAATGAAAATCTAAAATGTTGTGCTCTCAATATTATACGAATTTCCCCTGTGGTATGGAATATCAATATTTTTCAAGGTAATTATCAAAGTTAGATTTCCATTGTGACAACAGTAGTCGAAGCCACAGAACAGTTTGATATCAATCTTGTTATTTAGAAAAACATGTTCTATATCCAATGTCATGGAGAAGTACTACACTGCCCCCAAACCTAAAGTGCAACAGAAACATCTCTGAATGGAAATATTTACCGCACTTGTGAAAGTCATATTGGTTAGCGACTTACTACAACCACTGGAACTCTATGATTGGATTGTTCACGTTATGTTTACTACAGAGAAACTTTTCTGACATGTTGTGTTTTTTTGTTTGTTTTGGGAGATGAGGAAAAGGGCCCAAAGGGGTGAAAATCACTACAAGTCAGGTCATGTACTAGTGTTTGTGAGTTGGAAGTAGGGTTGGGTAGGAAAACACAGTGTGTTGCAGTTGCCCTGATGGACTGTAGTGCTGCTATACTCTCATTCAGGGGCTATGATAATGTTCCATTCCGGAGCAGCTGAGTTTTGTTCAACATCTAGCTGTGAAATTCAGTATTTATGATCCAGTCCGGTTTTAGGCCTTTACTGTATATCCAACTGATTTGAAATATTTGAAATCAACCCAACCCTAGTTGGATGTCATCCATGCTTTAAATAATTATGTACACAGTTTTTCTTCCATTTTCCAATTTTATTTTAATATCTTTTTTGCATTGAATTTTGAATTAATCTTGTAGCTGTCTGACTTGTTTCCAGGCCAAAATCTCTTTCTATACAGACTTTCAGAGACAGTAATGGAGTGAATTAATGGGAAATTCACTTTTTCTAAATACAATATAAAATTAGTCAATAAGTGGTCATTTCAAAGTGAAACTCTTGTCAACATAGAAACCACAAATATATTTAATGTATACCTTTGAGAACATGAGTAAAACTCATAATGTCCTGCATTGCAACACCACAAATAAGGGCTAGGAAAATTTATTTAATTTAACTTGCCATTTACAAGAA
Organism: Spondyliosoma cantharus; assembly: GCA_900302685.1. NCBI lineage: Eukaryota > Metazoa > Chordata > Actinopteri > Spariformes > Sparidae > Spondyliosoma > Spondyliosoma cantharus. The sequence goes on along the minus strand of OMLP01002458.1, from coordinate 6,512 downwards.
AAAGGGTTAGTGGTATGAGAAATACTGATAAAAAGATAAGAATGCGACTGATTTATCTCTTCAAGAAATTTGACTTATATTCCTGCTTTTCAACTTAGTATAGTTTCTAAATGACACTGGTTAGAGACAAGGTTAGATAAATACCATGAATAAATGTGAAGCTAAGCCTTTTCTTGACACGATTTCCTGTAACATGTACAAATGCTGCTGCTCTAGGCCTGAAATTAGTGCGTTGACATGAAAACACAGAAATTTCCCCGTTTGTGGGACGAATAAAGGAATTCTGATTCTGAAAAAGAAAGAAAAAGTACAGGCTTATAGTAAGCACTTGCCTGAAACAACACATGAAAATGAAAGCTCGAATATGAATGTAAAGGATCTCAGGTTCACTGTTGTATGACTATACAATACAAGTCAAAAGCTATCCTATGAGTACTTCAGAGTGCTACTCAAACATACTTTGTGCTTAGTGTTTCATTGCTCTATTTTCTCTCATCTTTACCCTCTCTCTCCCTGAGATCAATGCCCTTATGCAAATCGAGGGTTCTTGTTTAGATCTACAGTGGAACTGACTTTCCAAAATAAATCTGCATTAAAGCGGCATACATATTTCATGGACTTTAAGTGCAGTAAGAGCAAAACCATTTTGGATAGCGGAGCTGCAGAGTTTACAACGAAGCAGAAAGTAAGAAGAAACTGTGGCGTAGTATGACATCATTTTGGTATTGATGAGGCCTGATTACATTTGAGAGAACCAACAGTAGATTATAAACATGCCTTAGTTGTCAATAATGAGACACAATGAGAAAGAAATTTCAAAAGATATCAAGAGTCATTAGAGCCACATGAGATGTGTGTAGTAGCAGCCGGCAACCATGGATTTGGTTTCAGGTTACCTTCCCCTGTCATGGAGCTTTTAGGCTCACTTTTCACTCTTTGGCTGCGCTAATGCTGCAGGCAAAGTCCCCCAGCAATGCAGAGGTACAGTCCCCAAAGTACAAAACTGTTTTTACAAGAACCGAATTAAAAATATTCACCACAAAGAGTTTATCTGAGATAGAGTCACATTCTCTCTCTATGCATATTGCCTTTGCTTAGGCCGACTCTAAGAAACACATGGCGTAACACTGCACATTTCCACTGCAGCATTATATTGAACCGACTTAAATGAGTTCAGAGTAATAAAGCTTTTTGCAAGTTTTATTGCACAAACAATATTCTACCATGTGTCAGAAATAATCTCAATGAATTGCAAAGAAACTGAAGAGCCAGCAAACATTTACACCGTCCCTGCTTTTGAAAACCTCCCTGTGTCATGCCTCAAATTTACGATAACAGTTAAATTAAGTAAAAGGGTTAAAATGCTGGAAGGCAATATTGATAATTCCATTGAAAATGCAGAGGGAGTTTGTCAATATTAATTTTCCTGAACCCAAAGGAGCATCCCAACTGGTGTGTCATTTATTCACAGGGCCTGAATCATGCACTCTGAAGCTAAATCGACCCCTGTTAAACCCCCCCAGGGCAAAGAGCTACAGCCACGACCTTTGACCTTAATAGACCAATCTTATAAAAAAAAGAAAGACAGTGGGTGCATCTCTGGCCAACAACCTTTTTGTAAATAAACACATATGGATTGTGATGTAAATACAATTTTCTGACATATATATATTGTATTTTTCAAGGCTTCCTGCACTGCATACAACATAAATCATGAGCAAATCAAATATCTCTCACCTTTTTTCTTCAAGAAGGCTTTTCTGGTGGTCAAGGGACTCTGACGCACTTTTGGATTCTGGAGAAATTTTACAGCAGTGGTAATCTGGGAAGAGACAAATGTGATTTAATTCCTCACATTGAGATAATGTGAAAGGAAGAAGATAAGGTCTGCAGGATACTGATGCTTTCAGCAGTACAAACAACAGTCTAGACCTTCTTTAAGAAAAAAGGTTCGTTATAAATACGAAAAAAAGATAAACGGATTCCATCTGATAGTTGCTTCTAAGCCCCCACACCCAGCAGTAAAGAGGAAAGACCACCTGACCACTTTCCAGCTAAATGTGGGGAATGACCAAATCAGCAGTTATAAAATTAGCCCATCAAGAGTGCTGGACAAATGGAGTATGGAGCTTAATTTGCTATTACCCTCTTAAAGACAAACTTCCATTCTTAAGTGCGCAGTGGAAGAAAATCTATACTTAATGCAGAGGTGATCATTTGTATCTAATAACTTGAGAATCCTAGGCTGAAAACTTCTGTAATTCTTCCAGTTAAAAACCTGCCATGATCAAATCATCCAGCCTGAATGTTGTAATGACTTGAAACGTTAATGCACTAGAACGTTAAATAGCATCAGAACATCAGTAGTTTTAAGTGCACAGCGTTCATCGATTCTATTATGTTTTCCTTCGAGATGCACCTTAATTTTCCACCCCAGTATGCATTTCCAAGAATCGGTGGGAGAAAAAAAATCTTCCTCAAATGGCATTAAAACATAAATTCAAAGTGGGCGCCGTGAAGTGGCGCCTCCTAAAATAGATAAATATGTAAGAACACAGAGAAAGGGGAAACACACTGGAGGGGAGGTTTAGATGACTTATTATCGCACCTGTGGTCCCCGTGATTCAATTGTAAAAGTCATCCCTCTAATAGGTTGAAAGGTTTTGATTACTCTTCTTTTCTCTTAGTGTTGAAAGATACAAAGTGATTGAGCGCCCTGCCAGTGGTAATTCGTTTTGGGTAATGCATTGCATATACTATGAACCCGTTTCAATCCAAAAGAATTGCAGTTTAAACTTGTCCGAGGGGTAGGTGTGGCAGGGAAGCTGTGTAAAGAGCTAGATTTCTGTGACAAACACACAGTACAGTAGAGAATCATGGCACAGGAAACTTTTGGGAACTTTCAGACGACTGCACACCGTAGATAAAAAAAAAAAAAAAAAAACACATTGTGATTAGACAGGTATTACAATTGCCATATAATAAACAGTTAGTGGGAAAGATAATTACTTATCACATCTTTTTACTGAAAATTAAGTTAGAATTACAGCTGTAACTAACACTTATTTTCCCTATTGATTACTCCTTTATTTTCTCGATTAATTGATTGTTTGCTCTGTAAAATGTCAGCAAATGGTGAAAAATGTCAATCAGTGTTTCCCAAAGCACAAGATGACATCCAAATATCTTGTTTTGTCCACAACCCAAAGATACTCAGTTTACTGTCTTAGGGGAGTAAAGAAACTAGAACATATTTTTACATTTTAATGGTATTAGTGTTATTTATTATTATACAAAAAAAAACACCCAAACTGATTGATCAATTATAAAATTGCTATAAAATTAACCATATTGATTACTCATGCTGCCCTAGACCAATACTTTCCTTTAAAATACTATGACTTGACATTTGAACACACTACAAGGAATTTTAAAAAATGTAATTCATTCACTGGTTATGAAACCTTTTTAATTAATCTAATATTGATGCCTCTATATGGCCTGCATAAACCAACGAGACTATCAGCCAGAAGATTCTTATAGAGTGCAGAAGTAACGCTCCTTCCGGTGGAAAAACATTTGTACAATAATCAATGGGTAAGGACAAATACACCTTTTCGATCCTGTTTGAATTGTGCCATAAATTACACACAAGGTTTATCAATTTAAAATATATAAAATATTTTCCAGCCAAGAAAGTTTCCAGTCAGTTTTGTGTTAAACTGCTCAGTGAACTATATCAACTCAGTCAACATATTCCACCAACATGACTGTTGACTTGGCACAGAATGTACTAAAAGATGAAATATTGACAACTGCAGTTAAGGAGAGTTTGTCCATTTTGTGAGCAAGCTAATAAACAGGATCGGCTCTACAAGGTTTAACTTATCGGTTTGGTGAGCGTTCAACAAGACAATGTAACACACACAACTGTTGGCTGTGTAGTCTTTCTAATCATGTATTATGACAAACTAAGACTTTCTTGACTTGGAAAATGATCTTTAAAAATGACAAACATTATATGTGTAGTTCAAGGCACAATTCAAGTGGGATCCAAAAATAATTTGTCTCTCTTCATTCATTTCCAAACATATTTCTTCGAAAAAAAAGATCCCATGTCGGTCGAGTGGCAGGGGCGTGATTTTGGCTCTCTATTTCTGTATAATTATCAAAGTTATTCATAATGCCTATTACCAGGTCGGAAACAGACTTGTCAGATAGGTTATAAATGAAAACTACTTTTAATGGTGGAGTGCTGAGGATAACTGAGGAGTCTCACAGCCTGAGGGAAGAAGCTGCTCTTTAGACTGGTGGTACAGTGCAGCACTAAAACAAAGTTAAGTTGTTTCCCCATTCTCATATTTTGTTCAACGGGAGCGCTAGAAAAAAAAATCAAAGTTCCTTTTAGTAGCTCTCTCTTATTAAATCAGGTACATATATAAAAATAAATGCAGCATTCAAAGACCTGCTGCAGAATTATACTATGAATGCAATATTGAAACCGCAATTGTGAAATTTATCAAAATGTGCCAGATTCATCCCAAGAGATACTCCCACAATTTATTTAGACACTAATCTATGCACTTTTCGCAAGTGATAGCGAAACAGACACAGACACAGATAGCACTGTGAACTACCGTGACCTTGATGTACATAAGGGTTATGCAAGGGGTATGGAATTTCCTGTATCTCTATATGCTGAGGGCTTATTAAAGTCAGTCACCCGGAACCTTCATTGTGACAAGCAGATTAAACCATTTGCATGGTGAACCCCCAACTGATGTTCTGGGCCAAAAGATATAGTCAAAACACAAAGAAAATACCCCTTTGATAACAAGACAAAATCATCCTGCTCTTGGCAAACCTCTTACCGTTCAAGTAAGCCAACAGGGCTACTTGTGGTAAAAGCAGCAACCAGAGATAATAAACACACTAAAATCTAATATTCAAATATTTATTCCAGTAAATAACAGAGTGATGTTGGCCCTCTGAGAGGTAATGATCTAATAGAAGGGAGAATATGCTGAACAAGCAAACCTTGTTTACATTGCCTCAAAATTTCAATAGCACAACATGGACGAGGAAATTGTGTCAATGTTAATAGGCCTAAGTATGACATCTTAGGAAGGACCGCAGCTAGCTCAGCGGCACACTAATGAGGCAAATGTCCATTTGGTTAAAACTGTAGTGGTAGATCTTCAGGGAGAGGAAAAGTGCACTTCTTAGCAGATGACATAGATGCTTTGCACAAGTTCCACCCAGACATCTCAATCAATTATAACCACATTGTGCAGGTTTCAGTCTTGTCTTGTTATTGACTTATGGATCATCCCCAGTTATAGTGTTGGGTAGCACACAACTGGGCTTTTAGGGGGGTAAAGATGGATAACAGTAAGAGGCACATTTGGGTTGGCAGCATAAATAACTTTAAAAAGAAATGTGCTGAATTTCCTGCCTTTTGGCAAACTAGTAAATTATTTTTGGTTAAAACAACAATTAGACTGTAATGTAAAGCTTGAGTAAAGCTTTGACTGCTAATGCACCAAAGTGCTCCATGTTAAGAGCAATAATCTTTACAAACCAGATAACCAATAGAGTGTCAGGTAAAGCCCGAAAAAGAGGTGAAAACTCAATCATAGGAAGAGATGACATTAACCAACACACTTAAAGAGAGTGAAGTTGATGAACGGACAAGATTACAGCAGTGTTATTGAGTTTGAATTGGACAAGACTTTGCACTGCACTTGTCGAAAAATTACAACTGTGATACCTTGAATTGTGAGAAATGAGGACAAAATCCAATTACGTTCGAACCGCATGGTTGGACGCCTGAAGCAATCCATGTAACCAGTTGTATATTTTTGCTCAAACTAGTAACAACACTTAACTATAATATACAGTAAGACCTATAGATATTTTGCAGGTGCATTATGGGGTTCCAGGACTCGTGCGGTTGGGGAATTCTATACCGACTCTCTATACAGAAACGGCAATGCACTGTATGGCTGTATGACAATCGCTTCTCTTGGGTTTCAGTTTTTGAAGTAACAGTAAGTTTCAGTATTTGAAATGCATTGGAGAACAACATTTAAACCACAACAGATGAAAAGATATCACGATTCAAGGCTCTTGTTTTCAGTTTTAATTATTTGGGCCAACCCAAACCACCACTTTACTAACAATTACTCTGAACCGAAACTGCTATAAGGTAAAAATGCAATGTTTGCAGCTGTGGCTTCCTCCTGTTAAATGTTTGTTGCATGTTGTTTATCTCTGAGCATCTTCTGAATCTACTGACAGATGTTTTGATTAAAATACTTCACATCTTACCAGCCCAAGCTTTAACTAAACTTAATTTTCCATCCAAAGAAGCATGGTATCAAAGATCAAAACTCAATTCAAAAATTCAAAAAATAAAAAAAAAGTAGAAGTCACATTAATTTTCAATTAATTCACAGAAAATACACTGCCATGCGCTTCTCAATTTCTTTCCTTAATCCAGAAAAAGGTAT
>OMLP01002456.1:15581-37944 GCA_900302685.1 Spondyliosoma cantharus | reverse complement strand
ATCAGTGTTTCACTTCGGTTTACAGCAACACATTTGACCTAAAATATAAGCACTCATTTCAGCACCTGAGATGGTAGTTGACCTCAGGTCCGTGTGTATGTGTATGAATTTGTCTTTCTAAGCGGAAAGGTGTCAACATTATATTTCTTTCGACACCAGGCCCAGCTGTGACCCGTGTCTCTTATGCTGCTGATGTGTAGTCGTGTCTCCACACTTAGCGAACACTATATGATTAAGATCTGTTCGCTTTTTAGTGCTTTTTTTGGGTATGCAGAGATCTTAGCTGACCCTGTGTAAATGCAGTTGTTGCAGAGGTGACCTGCTTGTAAATGAGGGTCATGGTTCAGGTGCCAGAGGTCACCCGAGCCGGCCCTCGCTGTGCATGAGGGCACCTTAGTGGCTGCCACCACTTCGACCCCCAAATGCTGAACGTGCATTTGATTGTGTTAGGGCCAATAACGTATGGAGCTCCAAGGCAACAGAGAGGTCACCTCTGGGCCCATTGAGATGTGAAAGGTGACAGGCAGCAGGATCTAAGCCAATAGAACTCAAAGATCATCTGTCAGATGTCTTCGACAGGAGTGTTTGCTCAGCAATCAGACGGCATTCTTTTAAAGAGACACAAGTACTTTGTGGATGGGGAGGTATTCTCTAATGCCATCTGATACTGTGCAATAGCTAGAAGATTGTTTAATGAGAAGAAAATAAAAAATTTAAAACAAACAAGTAATAAAAACACATAAAAAAAATTATATATCCTCTGATCAGTCTTTGGCTTTAGCCTTGTTTTCACCCGCCTGGATGTTTAAGAGAAGCTCGATGGGATTGTTAAAGGAGTGTAAAAGACTTTGAAGGCTGCCTGTGCTTGAGAATTTCAGAGCAAAGCATCACAACGCACAGCACTTAGGCCAAATCCCAAAGGCCGTGACTGGCGCAGCGTGTCCCACATTAGCTCAACCACAGCTCACTGAAATGGACTCGCCTGAGTGGAATGAAACCCATAAGGCACCATGCACACCACGCCAGCGGCTTTATCAGACAAAGATCAATGGACGGCAGCATTCACTCTGAGCACCCAAGCTGCAAGGACAAATACAGTATCTTGGGGGGTTGTGAGAGTCATTGATAGGCTTAGGCTGTGTATGTGTACGTCTCGCCTCCTTTAATCAGGTTTCCCAACAGCAAACACTGGGCGTCAAGTGATGCGTTTCAGGCAGCGAGGCCTTTCAGGCAGGACAAAAGGTGGGAGAAGCTGTGGGACTCAGGGCCCAGCCCTCTCCTTCACTGAATGTCTCTCAGTTTTCCAGTGGAGCTCAAAAGGCCTTTGCCCTTCCAGCTGTAAAATTGGCAGACGGGGAGCCTCTAAAATCCCCTACTACTGTGAGTCCACACAAAACTGCAGCGTTTACTCAGAAGGAGCTAACCGAGCCTTAGCACAGCCCATACCGGACTGAATACAGCACGTTTTCCATACTGTTATTGTGAGTGAGAGCAGCTGAAGTGCAGCGCATGTCTACATGTTTTGTGTTTTATATTGTGTTTCTAATACTGTTGATAAATGGACGGAGCAATTGTTGGTAATTGGAAGGAAATTAACTCAGTTTGAATACAAATGGCCACACCCATACAGACCTGAAGAAGAGGAGATTATTGTTAAAACTGTGGGTTTTTTAATCATTACTGCAAAGAAGAAGATAAGAAGATAAAGATAATCAGTCACAATTTTATAGAGGGTTTAGTTTAGTAATTACTCTGAAGAAATGACAGTAGTGTGATGAGATGAAGAATTACTTTGATAAGTGATTAATTAGATGATATTTACAGATCAATCATTCATAGCTTTGGGGAGAAGACAACTGCCTCAAATTCTTCAATCTTTAGAAAAATATTATTAAATTATGAAAAAAACAACTAATATGTTTGTATTTATCTGGTATACGTTTGATATAAACAACCTGCTATGTTATTATATCATCATAATATCACTGTACACTATCAGTTTCCAGCAAAATCGTTTTTTTGAAATCATACTCAACAACGTGTGAAGAAACACATAACCCTTCCTGTTTGTCAGATATCGCGTCCATGCACCATTTGCTACTTAAGCATTGCCTCAGTACAGTGATCCACATGTCGTAAGTCCCCATACATTAGAGGACTAAATGAAACCAGAGGGTCTGCATTCATCATTATTGCATCACAAGCTGGTGAACTGAGCTTGAAGCCCCTCAGTGGAGAATATCATTTATTTATGAAGTGGTGCGTGACTTAAGAGGATCATGGATCTTATGAAGGGATTTTGAATACACACGGTTACATAAAACAACTGCATTTAAACAAAGTAACAGGTCATCATTACAAAGCTGTTTATAGCAGCCGCTTCGGAAAATCCCTCATGGTCCTGTGAACACATTTGATAGCCAGTAGCGCTAACTTCAAGCTAATTCCAGCAATATTGTTTAAAGTCGCCCTACAGTCAAAAATGCATTTCTCTTCCTGCTGCTTCACTGTGTAGAATGACAATATGTATAGTATGATGCTAGAAGGAAATACAAAATATATTCATATGCTCTTGAATTTTCAATTAGGGGGAAGGACTGCCGTTTTCAGGATTTACATGTGGCAATTACACTTTTTTTTTTTTTTTCTGCCAGACACACATTAGAGCATTGTCAACATGTTTCCACCAAAGTTGTTTTAGACTTTAATCACGAATGCTAATACCATGCTAATGCTAATCATTTAAATAAAATAATATAAATTACCTGAAATTCTCACCAGAATGTGAAGAAATTACAGTTTTGACTTTATGTATCTTGTTGCAGAGATTGATACAGAAGTTAGCATGCTAACCAGCTAGCCCCAACCCGCCCAGGCCCAAAGCTCCTGTGCTAACACTCCCCCACTGCTTCAAGCTCTTGGTCCGCTTACTGCTAGGCTACCTGTGCTAACCAGCTAACAGCAGCTACAGCAAGCAGAAATTAGCAGTTACTTCAGTGGTGTACTGCCTCCTATTTGTTTTGAGTATGAATGACCAGTTCTTATATACTTTAAAGTCTCAAAAAGACCTTTTCACCCAAAATGTTGCATATTTTTAATAACTGATGATCCTGAATGACTGGTCACTTCTGGGTACGGTTCTTTGTTTCTGTTCTACAACTGGATAGCTTCTATAGGCTCAAAACATCGACGCTAATTATGATCTGTTGCTATAATTGACCATCGCAAATCGTCCAATTAGCCCTGAAAAAACATACTATAAATGCTTGTTCATCTCTTTTCCATGGATAGAGAAAATACAAGGTTAAATCGCCATTAAAACCGCCACCATGAAGAGAAAAATCCGGCAAAATGGCTACCAATTAGAATAGTAGCTGGTCTTCTCTAACCTTTTGCAAATTTATAAAATTGGCTAACTACAAGGTTACGACATAGGCGCGGGGACACTTTGAAGGAAGACAGTGGAGGAGATGTGCAGTTGACACAGACCACATCAGTCAGGGCCTGGCCATGTTGTTTACATGATTCATAGGACTCGCTGCTCATCACGGCCTGTGGCACTCTGTCAGGAAGGAGAGAAAGGATTGTAACTTTGGCCCTATTGTTTAACAGCTCCCAAAGACGGAGGACACAGAAATTATTCTGAAGAGCAGGAGGCACACGGTGGAAAATGACCTTTAACTGCACTTCCTTAGCTGAATCTCATCCAATTAGAGCACTGTATATTTTCCCTAATAGCAGCTGATGAGGCAGGGCGTATGAGCGAGCACGCCCGACCGGCGTTGCTATGCAGCGAGATGGCTGCTTAGCACCAGAGGAGCGCTAGGGAATAAGTGAGCAGAGAGCTTTAATTTGATAGGGTTAGAATCCTGCAGGCTCCGGGGTCGTGGGTCACCAGGAGCTTGTCTCACACTGAATATGAAGAAATCAGAAGTAAATTGCTTACATCTGCTGCCAGTGGCTGTGAAGGCTGTGATTGGCTCCCAGAGGTGTGCACTATCTAACGGAGGCAGCGGAAGGGGGCCTTGGTGCAAAGAAGGCTTGTAATTGGAGTAATTCTGCATTAATAGATGTTAAAAATCCTCCAAGCAGCTGGTTTGAAAAGCAGTGCCTTCATGAAATGCTGCAGGATCACGGGGGCGTTTTTTCCGGGTTTTTTTTTTTTTTCTTTTCTTTTTTTTTTTTTTCCTCTCTCTCTGTTTCTTCATCTCCCTCTTAAAAATGCCTGCGCTACGTTGCAATCACAGCAGCCCGGCGGTAAATGCTTTGTCTCCCTGATGAAGCCAATGATGGTTTGTGTCAGACAGGGGAGAAGATAAATAAGGTAAACAAAAGTGCCATGTGAAAATTACTATCCATCAACATTGTCCACAGTGTGGAATGAGAGGAAATAGCTTGTAATATTACTGCCAATGAATAATGTTATATCAGGTCAGAGTTTAAGATGCTCCATATTGTCTCCTCCATGTTTCCCTCTATGGATTCCATACCAGCTTTGTTTGTCTCGCATTCGTTGTGATTACCGCGCAGCTATTTCTCCATGCTACAAGCGCTGTACATGTTCTCTCGTCAGTGTGACACTGTCTAGTGGTTCATGCTTCTCATCACAGCCCCTACTTTGGGACTGTGTCCAACAGAAAATGGGACAGGCTGTGAATTATCACAAATGCTCTGGCAAATGACACTTCATTGGAAGGTCTTTGTCACCAATTATGTGTCTATTAAGAAACAGTCAATCAGTCAATGTGCAAATAGCTAACCCTCCAAGGGCTCAGCTATTGACAGGATGCTGTCAATAGTCCATCTGATATGATTTAGCCGTGGAGGAACTATGTGCTCACCGCAGGAGCTCGACAATCCCCGCCGACCGTTCGGAGGCTAACTTCTCCTCTCGATAGTTTATTGACCAACAATTATTTTAATGAGCCTTTTTAATGGAAATGTATTATTCACATTGGATTTGCTGAGCGGCACCCTGTGTGTGTATGTGAACCTCTTGATTACAAGGTCTTCAGTGCATCAAGCGTAGGTCATTTCCTTGCTGAGCAAAAAATAAAAGTTTCCATTTCGCATCAAGAGCAGCACAGTCGTGTGTTATGCAACTCAAATGAGCCACTTTCCTCTCGTCTCGTGGCCTCCAGCATATTACGCAGCGGCTACATTTGACTAAACCAAAACGCAAATTGGATGTCTGGCAGACTAATTTGATTTCCCAAAAACCCTGAAACTGAAACCCTGTTAGTTACCTCAAATGATGGACGCTAATATAGCGTTTTCAGCATGTAACTTCAGCTCGGCAGACTATCCCATCCCAATCAAAACAGTTGCTTCCCAAATGTTATTACATTATGTTGCCATTTTCAGATAAATGACTGTAAAACGGCTCTGTCTCACCATTGATGTCCATGCACAAACACATTACATTTACTGGCTTACTCTGGTTTCACACAGTCCTGCTGTCTCATTTAAGTAACTTATATACTTGAGATAATGTGCTACAACACCATCACTGCGGATTAAAAAAAAAAACATCTCTTAACTACATGCAGCGATGGCATGGAATGGATTTTTTGTTTGATCGTGTAAAACCAGAACGCAGACTCCGTCAATCCCTCTCCTACTAAGTTAATTTTTCAATGTTTACTGTTTCGAGGGCATTTTACAGCTCTGAAAGCTGTCACCAGACGCGCAGAAAAGAAAAACAGGCAAACCTGCTTCACGTGGGTGCTGGGAGCTGCTGCTGTCAGACGGTCTTCCTGTCAAACACTGACTGGATTGTCAGTCAGCAAATTATAAAATGAATGACAAATCTGTGACATTGCATTTGCCTTAACCAGGCAGCCGGGTACAGTAGCATTCATATTCTGACACAGCCTGATGGATAATCAAACATAGCAGTCGAACACGGCCACAGGGCACACACACTGATACCTCAAATACAGTTATTCCTTGCCATAAAATGCATGTGATTTGCCTCAGCTATTGCCATTAGGTAGGTAAGTGCATCTTTTCAATTTCCCCCCAAGCTCACAGGAGACTCTTTATGCTCAGGATAGATCAGACCGACAGTGAGCGAGCTGAGGACCTGATAGTCCTCAACTATCCACCATAATTGCCATGACAGACTCACTTAAGCTTCTCGTCCATCCAGCAGCATTACCGACATGGATAGAGCTCAGGATTCTTGTTGTGCATAATGGTCACACGCCGCCGGAAAAAGCAGAGGTTGCGGCGTCCACGGTTTAGACCTTGTTCTTGTAATGGAAGGTGTCAGAGGAATGTAGGTGGACTGAATTCATCCCACCGGGACGCTGTTTAAAGACTGACAGGGATTCGATTAATTAGTCATAGACTGTATATGGAGAGGGGCTTTTTTAACTGACTTATTGCACATAAAAAACACAAATTAAACCAAACAAGACATTAACATCAAAATAAACTCTTTTTTTCTTTTTTTTTTAAATATCCCCCCTCTCTCTAGGGAGCTCTCTTCTCTTACATTTTATTTGTATGCTTCTCAACAAGCAGAAGACTCCAATGATTCCTTTGATTCCTTTTTTTCTTCTTCTTCTTCTTCTATTTGGCACATTTGAATAATATTTCCTGTTTCCTTGTTTCTGATATGATTTGTGAGCGGAGAAAAAATAAACAGATAATCATTAAAAGCAGAGTAGTCTCATAAATCAGTGGTGGGTGTTCCAGCTGAGGTAGCTCAATAAGCTTTCCCTTAAACATTGGCCCATGGTAATGGGAATATCTGAGGGTCAATCGGGGTTAGGCAGTCTTCCTCAACAGGAAATGAGCTTTTGGTGGGCTGTGTTCCCAAGGTAATGAGCAGTGTGTGTGTGTTTAATCTTAGCTAATATTGTTATAATAACTGGATAAATTATTAAAAACAAGCAAATGGCAACATCCTAAAGACCACCAGTGCAACTTGAATTTGTTGCCTTTATTTTTACAACTTTTAGCAGGACAATAGAGCTTCTCCTTGAGGCGTTGTATGCTCATTGGGATCTCTGTTAAATGTTGCCCAAATGTGAGCGTCTAAGAGAAGGGCTGGGACACCAAACCCCTTCAGATATCCCCTCTGTTTTCTAGGGTTGAAGGTCATTGCTACAACACTTATAAAAACTCCTGCTCCTCTGGTAAACTTCCGCATCACGTTCCTGTATGCAGGTCCTTCCCTCCTTTAATTCTCTGCACACACCGCATTCATTTCACCCCCACAAGTGAGCCGTCACAATCTTTGTTCCTTTCATCTGTTGTAAGGTCATTATTGCCTCGAATCTGCCGTAAAGCAGCAGCGGCGGTGAGGGGCTATGAAATTCATGTGCTAATATGCAAATGAGTTCATGAATACTCCATATTGTATAACCGCATGCATCTGGCATGATTGGGCAGTGTGGGACAAATTGTCCTCAGCCAAGGCATTTTGCTACTCAGCAAAAGCTAATGTTGAGGAGTGGAACCGTGTTCACAATTACCATGATAAAGGTGAGCGGGGGGAGGAGGATAAATTGTGAAATTAGGAACTTCTGCATGCCGGTGAAAAAATGAAAAAAAAAGAAAAAAAAAGAAAAGAAAAGTCCCCCATATATATAAATACAATTCAGACGTAGTCCTGAAATCACAGAACAAATGCATCAGATAAATACTTTATTCATGTGCAGCTAATTTCACCCCGCCATTTTGATCACGTCATTCCCTCTGGAAAATTGCAATTAAGTTTGGAGAGATAAAACATGCCAACTACTCTGCATTTCAAGGCTTGATTGGCCTATCAGCTAGTCAGTATGCCGCCATGGTTTTCATCACTGTTAATTGATCCTTTCTTTAATTAATCTGGAAAGGAAAGCCCATATCTCTATCCTGTCTGATCGTCCCCTCTGTCTGTCATAACACAATAAAGGCCCCTATCCTACTGCTGGTAACTCTGCCTTAGCCTCTCCCTCTGGCTCTCGGCCAAATGGACTATTTATGGCGCACCTATCTTACGACGAGCCTGCCGCACGGAGTTCAATGGCTGGGTTCATTAACAGTGCTTTACCCGGCTACTTCTAATTTGCATGCACTGACACCTTGCTTTTAATATGGATGTGAAGGTTAGTGGTAGGCCAGGACTCATCCGTGACTACCATTGGTCTAAATATTGTTTCTTCCAGCTCCTTGTCCCCCCACTGTCACTAACGCCGCCACATTTTCCCTCTGATTCAATTATACCCCCGCTTTCTTTTTTTTTTTTTTTCATGCTTTGTTCCACTGCTGGCATTCGTCATGTATGTTAGCATACATGATGTTAGCATACCCCACTGCTACATGGAATAAAAGCTTTGATTCACATGAGTAATGACCATTACACATGCTGGTTAAAATAAGACTGGGCGGCAAAATACCTCAGTATTGAGTATTGTAGGGATGATTATTAGTACTTTCACGAAATATTAACGCAGTGACATTTTTGATATTCACCAGTAATGTCAATATAATGACTAAGTATAAGAAAAAGGCAGAACAGTGTGGTATGTAAAGTAAATGACATCACTTTACTTTGAAAGGTGCACTATGTAGTTTTTAAGGAAAAAAGAGAAAAAAAAACTCACTTATTGATTTTTATAACTGAATAAACTGAATAAACAAAAAAAGGAAACTCAATTTCATCCTCTTTTACTGTTTCCTGTTTGTGTTAGCAGGACCTCCTTCTAAGTAACTTCATCTCTAGCATCACACAGTGTTTTGGGGAGCTTATTCCTTTTGAGAATTGCTTGTTTGGATGGAAATATATGAAATAATTATTTCTGAAGTTGCATTATTATCTTAATATATTGGAAATATTAACTGTCAAAGTTATATTTTTGTCTGAAACTACAAAGTGGACATTTAAAACAAGGAAAAAACAACATTTGTGCCACGTTGCGATATACCAATAACCAAAATCTAAGATTTGATATATATTTGTTTATCACAAAAACAATATAATGTCTGAGGTAAAACACATTATTTTTTTAAAGCCATTTGATAAAATGAATACAAAAAAACACTATAGTTTAAATGCTCATACTAAATGGAACAAGCTCGTCGAAGAAGAAAGGGGAAGAATGAGTGTTAAAATCACTTTAAATAGATGAATTGTGATTATTTCTGTTAATACAAAGGTTTCTATAGGTCTTTGTCTGAGTAGCATGGGTGTGGTCTTCCACCAGGAGTATACCTCTAGACTTTATAAAAACAAACTTTCTTTGTCCACGAAAAAAGGAAAAAAAAGCCTCTGCCCTCTCTTTTGTGTATTTTAACAGTTGGCCTGTGATTCTGACAGCTCTACCTGCTGTAATGGTTGCCTCTAGGAGGTGTGAAACAAGGTCTTAACACTTGGCTTTTCACTATGAATGTGTGGTTTCTTTCTGTGCTCACAGTTAAAGTTACAATTGGACCATAAAGCGTTTTTTCCCCAACAGACTGTAAAGAAATGGATGGGAGGCAGCTGAGAAATGAACATGTGAGTATCTGTTTCTGTCTAATTAAATCCGCAGAACAGCCTCAAGCCTTCCTCTGCCAAGACTGGATTCAGACAACTTGCAGCCACTGTTGGCCGCCTTGCGTGGTAGCACACTGCCACCTATTGTTCGAAGTCATCATGTCGGGCTCTGAAACCTTTGTCTGCCGCCTCTCTTGATTGCTGAAAAGACAAGTTAGCTGGTAACAGATAACTGATGATAGTGACATCAGTCATGTGCTGAGATAAAACACTCTTTTAAGATCACATATCTCTTTTGAAGGCATCTTTATTACTATTTGTACAACACATAGGCTACCTCTAATGGCACAAATCATCTGAGCAGGAGAGTAATGTAACCCCGGCTCTTATGTGTTATCATTGTGAAATGTGTTTTCTTAGTGTGGGATTCTGCAAAGGCCCATTTGTTGTTGTTGCTCTTGAGAACAAAGCAAAAGAAGAAGTGGCAGCTGGAGGAGCAATTTTTGTCCATCAAGGGCTATTGAGAGTTCAATTATTTATCTTGTGAAGTGTTCCAAGGATGTGGTCAGCTCATCAGGGTTATAATGCACGGAGTGAGAGGACATGTGCATGGAGCACAGGGAGGAGGATGTTGTTGTAGTCTGAAAAAAGTCAGCTAAAGCTTGTTTCCAGATACGAGCACTCCCACGCTCTCTGCAGCTGATGAGGAAGTCTTTAGGAGCGGACACTGTTCGTATCTCTGCCGGTGAGGAGGACAAAAAAACTGACTGTCAGACGCGAGACAAAACTTTAAGACTGACGAGAAGAGAAAGGAGAGGATTGCTTCATTCCACTTTTAATATTTTGTTTAATTTATTGTAAGTGTGTTATGTGAATCTCAAGGTCAAGCCTGCTGGCCACTTGCACGCAGCAACAGACAGTTTGTCCTTTGGAAAAAATAAATCTGTGGGAGTCTTAATGACATTATATGGATACAGTATATAAAGAGTGTGGAGTTAATGTTGTTCATCCAGCAGCAGCAATTCTCTTTTTCTTTTAAAAACACCTTGAGACATCATTTGAATGCAAGATAAGTCTTTAACTGACAAAATTATTATATTTAAATTCTTAAATAACAAAAAAAAAAGAGCACATTTGTTTGGGAAAGAACATTTCAGCTGACACTTAATCAGTTCACTGAAAATGATTTTGTAAAATGTGATGATAAAATGGATGATCGTGGACTGGTCTTGAATTGTTTACTTTTTGCTGAATAGGTAAATTATATAATATATAAGGACTCAAATCATCTTCTGAAGTTTGTTAACACCAGTGTATTTCCTTGTTTCCATAGTGTACCATTAAAGGTGCACTATGTAGTTTTTGAAAAGTAAGAAATCTAAGATTTTTTTATTTATATTAACAATATTAATGAGGTAATAATACAAACTCAGAAACATTTACTATTTCCATAACTGAATGAATAAGGAAACCCTCCTCAGAACACTGTTTGAAGCTAGGAAAAGGTGGCAGGGTCCGCCAAATATAAACCAAGTAAAACAGTATCAAACTGTGTTGTACTTTAAGGTGAGTTTTTACTTTTTCAGTCAAAAAATCCAAGACAGTTTTATTATTTAGCTTGTTTGAACATGAAAATCAATAAAAAGAAAAGTCTTCCCAAAAAAAAAACTACGTAGTGCACCTTTAAGTGAGTTTTCCCTGATGATAATCAAGGGTTTAAGGAAAGAAGGTGACATAATTTGGATAGAATGTAGAGCAATGTGTCTATTTCTTTTTATGATTCTGGACGATATAAATAAAACTGACTTGATGATGTAAACGGTTAAAGACCAAAGCTAATGTGTACTAGCCCAACATCCAGCATTGTATACTGTATATATTGACAGAAACGCAGCCCTGTAGTGTTACAACAAGGACTAATTAACGGAATAAACTGAATAATGTCTGATTCTGTTTTCCGACACACTTTGTAGTTTGATGAAAAGTGAACGAATGAACAATTGTGGATGGGACGCATCTCATCCCCAAGAGGCTAGATCACCCCTACACACTACATCACCAGCGTGTTAAAACCAACCGACAAACGTTTAATGTCTTTGAAAGACTTGATCTGGCCAGCAGGACACAAAAGCGAATATCCATTTCTATCCTTGGACTCGAGCTACTGTCTGCAAAGTATTTATTCAGATATGATGAGAGTGGCAGGAGAACTGCTGCACTGATCAAAGGAGAATTTATCATCCGCGCTTAAAGCCAAGGAACCTTCGGCCATATTTTATCTGGCAAAGATACATAACAACAGTTAATGGAGAAAGGTTGGCAGGGGAAAACAGAATTTGCATTATGTCCATAAAGAACATCAAAGTCCTGGATGACATCATTGATGGTTTTTGGTCCATGTTGCTGTGTAGAAAAGGAAAGTCATTAATAATTTTATATCATGAGGATCATGACTTAGGTTATTTGTGGCCAGCGTCCATTTATGGTATATTTTCCATATTCGGTTGCAGACTCAATTATGCATCAGACCTTTTGACCCATAATTTGTGTCCAATGTCCAAATCTGACGTTACCCAAGCGCGTCTGAAAAAAGACAAAGCTCCAGTGAGATCTAGTGAATTTCAAGCGATTGTTAAAACAGCGCCCAAGGCGAAACCCATCACTAGTTTATCTACCAAAAAATGGATCACTTTCAGAATTCCCGCTAATGTCCATCCATTTCTCCCAGTCAAATGGACTCTGGAGAAGTGACTGATTTTACACTGAACTCAATAATCCAGAGCCTGTGCAGCTTAAGTCATGGAGCTCCACTGTGCCTATGTTAACACCATTAAATCACCTCAAATGTCTACATGATTCAATCTTTTTCCACAGTGGACGACAACTGAATTGAATTTCCCCAAAGTGGCTGTCCATTTCCTGTCTGCGTGTGACGAGTGGCTATGGTTGCTGGGGAATTCAGACCCACTCTCCCATTCACTTAACTCCCATATCACATTTAGCACAAAGCGAATGGATGCCCGTTCTTCAAAAATGTAAAAAAAAAAAAAAAAAATCTAAAAATGTTGACATGAGAATTAAACAAAAACGCACTTTTTTTTTTTTTCCTCCTGATTTTGAACTTTAATTCATCTGTTTGGAAACATGTATGTATTTCTAACAGTCTGCAAACTGTTTTGGACAGACATGGATATTCAGTTTTTTTTCTGTGCAAGGATATCTTTTCTATGTCTCAACAGAAGACCATATTCAGCGTTCGCATTTTGGCATTGCAGCCAGATGAGGCCCTGGCCTTGGATGAGCCTGTCAGTGGCACTCTATAGCACAGCGGCTCTTAGTGGCCGTGACTCCATGACCTGCTTTCCCGCTTCGTTGTGAATAGCTGCTGGCACCTCTCTCCAGCCTGTCTACTAGATGAGGAGCAAGTTTAAAGAGATACAGCGTTTGTTTTGTTTTTTTCAACCATTATGTTTTTGCCTTGATTATGTTATTATACTTTATGCTATGTCTGCGTGGTTCTGCACAGTTTGACAATGCCCTCCAGGTCAGGTATAAGAATAACTAAAAAGGAGTCTCCTTCTGTGTTCCTCAAACTATCTTTTGTATAGTTGGATTATACTCGAAGCAAACGCCCAGCAGGAATTTATGAAACACAGACAAAAATATGAGAATGGTGTTTGGCTTTGGATGAGTAAAACCACGGAGTTTGTTTGGCGCTCCCCAGTTAGCAACCTTTGTAGTGGTAGCGCATAAAATAAAATAAAAGACATTGTACTGCTCTGTGACATCGATATTCCCCGCAGCTTTTGTCAAAACTTTTGTTGCGCTGTTTTTATTTCCCATGTAACAGTTCCACTTCTAAAGTATGGGCACTCTAATCAATTGGAGGATAAAACCTTCCACCACGAGTGCAGCTGTAGTCAATCTGAGACAGACGACGTGCACGTAGGCTTGGGAATGCTGATTCCCTCCGACAGACTGGGCCTGTTTGCAACCCGCTTAATCCCGAGCATTTTAAAAACTGTGTTTGGAATAAACGGACTGAGGGGAATAGAGCACCTAAGAGCTGGAGAAATGGAGAGCTCTGCGGGGCTTGATTGGCAGGCCTTGTCAGTAAGTCTCTTCCAGTAAGAGGCACCTGCCTCAGCCCAAGTGGGATCCCTCGCTCCAAAGTGAAGCGCAAAGGCATTGTCTTAATTATCCCCCCTCCCCAATCCCCGCACCACATCTCAACAAGAGGAGGGGGAAAAAAAAAAAAAACACAATTAACGGTAAGCGTTTAGGGGAGAGAGATTATTTACTGGGGTGGAGACAGACGCTCGGTGGTCCTGAGAGACAAGCATGTCCATCAGCTTGGGGAAGCCAAGCAATCCAATTAAAGTAGAGATCTTTCAGGCGGTCAGTGCTAACCGATGGTGTTCATCATCCGGCAAAGACATTGCTTTAATAATTATTTTTATTGAAAGGGGAAAACACCTGTTTTCAGTCTAGAATATACAAGAGCAATTGTTTTTTTAAGATGAACAGATGAAGACCAATCAAAAAACGCATTGATTAGAGTTGATTAGTTGTACATTTACAGCAGGCATGAAGTCTCACAGACTAGACTCAATGAAGTACTCAGATCTTTTACTTAAAAGATCTTACTTCCCTTCAAGGAACGTTTAACAGGTAATGAATCCGTCTCAACCTAAAACTGATGCCTGTATATGACCTACTTAATACAAGACCATGAGCCAGAAGACTGGCTATTTCTGTATAGTCTTACTTATTCTTAACTTGTGCGGTGCCCATTCAAAACATGCTGTTCAGTACAGATTAAACATGTTTGATATTTACAATAAACACCAAGAACATCAAATCCCAAGACCAACAAAGCTAGTTCTTGAGGCCAACATTAGCTGGCATACTACTGTTGGAAGAACTCTCACCTCCAGTTATTGCAGAAGAATAGAAAACCTGTCCACACTTGTCCAGACTCTTTGATACCTTCTGTTTTTGTCTTTTTTTTCTCACAGCAAGGCGTTACTACAGCAGGTTGTTGCACCACGCTAATCTACGTTTTGTTTACGTCTGCTTACCCATGCTCAGCCACGAAGCCGGTGTTGAAGCCACGCCCCTGCAGCTGCACAACACAGTGTCTGATGTTTGTTTTTTTTTCCCCCAAATTCCCTAATATTGAATGTTAGCTGGCTAGTGTTAGCCGTGTTGAAGTTTAATAGCTAGCTTTAGCAACATTAGCTAGTACAACAAACTGGCAACTGTGCAGCGAACGCAGGAGATGGAATGCAACATTTAGTGGCTGAATGTTATCGAAAGCACCTTTACAGTAGCTACAGTGCTTGAGCAAACGCATTCACATTCCACCACTGAGTCTGTAGATATGTGCTGTAGGTATCACCAGTTGTCAGCCCTCCACGTGGAGGTCTGACCACTCTGCGATGAACAAGGCTATTCTTATTAAGACAACAAAAGGCGAATGAGGATGTGACAGGAGGAAGATTCCAGTGCTCTCTACAGTGTGCAGACTTCACTACAGACCCTCCAGGCCGAGGCAAAAAAAAAAAAGAAAAAAGATTGCTGCGATTCAAAGAACAGGACTTTACTTTGAGAGAGGCCAACCAAATGAGAATCTGGGCCTTGGGTCCCCCTTGGGTCAGCTAGCAGGTGGGAATGAGATGAAGCAGAGCGGGAATAAGGAAGAAAAAAAAGAAGAAAAAAAAAACAGGATGGCAGAGTGAGAACGTCACATCTGGGCTGAATTAGGAAAGTAATACGGCGGGCCCAGAAAAGTGTTTGAGGATCTGGGAGGCAGATCTCCTTTCCTTAGGAACAGCAGGTTAGTGTGTCAGCGGGGAGTCCAGATGAGAATGATTAGAGCTGGCCTTTGAGGAGCAGGTGCCTCCTCTACCTCTGCTGCTTAGCACCGAACGGACCGTCATTAATCTTGCAATGTCATAAGGCATTTAAGCAGATGATACTTTATGAGCTTGTCAAATTCCACCTTGTATGTGGTTTGTTTCAAAAGTGGAATTCTCTTGCACGTGGAGCATTGAAGTCGTGCCGTGACGGAAGACGAGAAGCAAACTGGGGGCCTCTTAATAACTCCGAATGGATTACCTCACCTTACATTACATCATTTTTACATTGTGGACACATTATTTGACAGTATCGTAGTATAGTATAAGCAGATTTAGCATCGCCCGAACAGTCGCTGCCAACTATTAAAATGGAGATACATCCACTGACAAAATCCCGTAAGGGGCCAAGAGAAACAACAGTGTCTCCCTAACAGTCTCATAATTTCCCCCATGGCTCTATCATGCTCACTGTCTCTCCCCGCAACCCGGCCCAGCCTGCTCTGCATGGCGAGGACGGACACGTTTGAGAATCAATTCAGCGCTACATTAGGTAATCTAGTAATCATTTACACCAACTGTTTTTGGATAAAACAGAGGCATATTAAACAGGCATTAACGTCACTACGAGGAGAGGGGAGCGCTTTGGGTGCGATGTGAGCGCCGCCTGACTCGGACGTTGGGGTTTTTTTTTTACGCTCTCGGTTTCCCCTCCTCGAGCGGTACAGTGAAGTGGAAGATCTCCCGTTTTTTTTTCACGCCACCATTTCCAACCCATTTCTTTTCGCATCTCGCCGTTGTCTCCTAACTCGGGGGGAAAAAAACAAAAAAAAAACATTTCAGTCAGTCATGAGGCTTCTACCCCAAAAGAGCGGAGCGGTGCATCTGCTCGCAGGCGAGTGGGAAGAGCAGCTGTGGACTCAGACCACTGCATGAGAACCACAGTGTAGGTGTTTGTCAACATAAAAGGCTCTAGACAGACACTGATACTCTTTCACAATTTTTAGAACAGCACTGGAGCGCCGCTTTGTTATTCATTCCACCTCGTGATTGCATGCATTTTCCCCCTACATTCGGCTCCACTTAAGCATTGTGATACCGATACAAGTAGCGATGCAGGGGGACAGATTATGGGGCTTTCATCGTTTGACAAGTTCTCCACCAGAAAAATTCTGCTCGCTGCTCAAAAAAAAAAGGGGGATGTTAAAGCACACTTTTCTGCATCGCGCCTGGAACCTGAAGTGCTTTAATAAGAATTGTACGGTCTGTAGCTGTGAGCTATCTTAAACCTTAAAACCTCGGACAAAGACGGGGAGATGGAAAAGAAAATCTAAGCCAACGGCAGTCTAGTTTGAGCGGCTTTCTAGACTTCGCCTCGAGTGCATTGTGTGGATTTTAGGGGTGCAAAAGAATGAAAATGTTACTCTCACCTGACAGTGGGTTTTAAAAACAAAAAAGGGGGGGGGGGTTGTTCTTGCAGGATGTTTCGAGTAAAAAGAGGATGGAGATTGTTGTTTTTGTTCTGTGAGAAACAAAGTGGCGTCTTGCGGAGACAGGAAATCAACATTTAAATGTTAGGAGGTTAGAGAAATGTTTGCATAATTTACAAACATGAATGAGGGGAACAAAATGCATCTATAGCACGACAGCTGAAAGATTTGGATCGCGCAACCACGTAGAATCTCAACGGATATTCATATTTCTTTTGGTCGCTCTGAAGAACTTTTGCCTCAGCCGCTCCAAAACTTCGGCCTGAGCGAAGCGCTTTTTTCCTCATCGTCTCGCGTAGGTTTAGGGGATGGAGGTGTGGGTGGCGGCGGGATCAGTAATGATTTACAAATAATAAGTAGAGGAATGAACAAATCAATAAATCAGTAGATCTCTGGATATTTGTGAGGCAAGCTTATTTCTTTATTTATCCGGCTGCTTTATTTGTTTTCAGCTCTCCAAGGCAGGAGCAGGAATCCCAAATTATCCGGGGGGTTAGGGGGCGCAGTGCCCCTGAGCCCCGAGCCCCATAGCGGAGGTAACGTATTCAATGGCCTGGGGCGAGTGGAGGAGAGGAGCGGCCCTGCTGCATACTGATGGCAGGGAGAGAAGCCAGTAATTGGAGCTGCAGAGGAGAGGGGAGAGGAGGGCAAGCACTGGGAGATGATGGCTTTGTTTTCTCTCTTCCTGTCTGTGCCGCTCAAAACTCCTCCCCCCGCAGACCTCTCTCTCCCTCACACTCACTAAGTAGAGATATGGAGAAATTGAATAGAGATACTTGCTAATTGGTCTCTTGCTGCTTGCTTAAAGGACCATAGACATTCTTTTTCATTTGCCTATTGAAACTAATAAACTATGTCTGTCTGCGTTTGTAACGCCTGTGTGAGTGTGGTAAATCAAGGATTACATGAAGCACTGTGTGGCTTCGATGGAGAAAAAGGAGGAAGGTGTGAAGGACTGTTATTACAGTGGTTTTAAGAATGGTCGTGGTTGAATCTGCTCACTAAAATGAGCATATCCTTTAACAAAGCCACGCGCATAATACCATATACCAGAGCTCGACTGGATCATTCGCCGCTTTATTTCTCTTGGCGTGAAACATATGCGTTATGTCCACGGAAGCCAATTTAAAAACCAGTGCCGGCTAATATGAAGTAAATTGGTCAATACTATTTTAATCAGAGCACATCATGGTTAATTAGGAAAATTACTTTGACAAACGGTTTTGAAGCTGGTGCGCGAGCTCAAGCCAACACTGCAATCAGGCTCATTCCTCGCGGTGCTGCTCCCTCACGTGGGGTAGGGAACGCTGGGAGAGGGGGCCGTTACATACATTACACACCATCACCGTCGCCATCAAATCAGCCAGGAGAAAGAGGAGGTGTGGAAATGAATCCGTCGCCCAAAATACTTACAAAGCTGGTACATTATCCCCACGACTCCTCTGTTGACACAGTTAAAAGGTAAGAAACATACTGGACCTGGATGCCAAGAAAGGAGCTCGCGGTGGCGCGCTCAAGCCATCGCCGTTGGCCGCTCTGCCCTTAACAGGTTGCAGCCCCGCAGGTCACGAGAAGGACATAAGCAAGTGGAGCTTTCATTTCCTGTCAAAGAGGAGCCGAGAGATGCTTTCCGAGGCATCAGTCGCAGGCTAATTGGGCCCCGGTGGGTGACAGTGCAGCATCATAAATAAAACAAACACAGTTGTGGTGTTTCTGCCACTGGACTCTTTAAACCTTCATCACAGAGCAAGCGGTTCCGATGAAACACCCAGCCTAATTACTGTGGTACGGGGCTGTTATCTGTTCTGCCTCGCCATAATTGATCCTCTTTTTTTTTTCCGCGTGCATTTATGTTTTTAATCAGAAATGAGAGCATGCGATGCCTGAGAGCTTCAAGACCTTGTAGGAGCCGATAATTAGCCGCTCTGGTTAATGGGCCTAACCGTGCTCGCGTGCTACGCGACTCTCTGGTGTCATAGCGTGGCAGAGCTTGGAGGAGACGGTGCTCGGGGGTGATACACATGTGATTAGTCTCCTCACTTCACCACAGCCCTCTTCACACCTTAGCTCTGCAGTCAGTGGCACCGCATGCCTCTGGTGGAGAAAATTACATATCCTGAACTGCACTCACTAATCAAATCGGCTCCGCGTGAACCCCTGACTGATCCGTGACCAGTGCTAAGGTTTAATCTGTGTTTTAATTCTCTTGAAAGGGAAGAGAAATACTGAGACACGCAAGCAGTGTCTGCGGAGTGAGACTTCAAGTGTGGCAGATGAAAGTAGTGTGGCCTCTTTAATACGTGCCGCATTTGTGTGTTTGTATAGCCGCATGTATGCTAATTTGGATAAATATACAACTTGCCCTTGGCCGTGAATTATAAATCAGGCTAATAATAATACACTTACAGTCCGCTGCTTCTTTTAAATTCACACTGGATCAAAATACATCAGCTCCCCCCGATTGTCATGTTGTGCATTCCTCATTCTGCTGGGTCTGCAGGAGATTTCACTTTGTTATTCAGCCAGTGGCTCCTTCCTTGGGACCATATATCCATATTCATTCAGAACCTATAGAATGTGTCAAATAGAGGTGTCCTAATTGTGTCCTTGATGAAAGGCTATTAATATTGAACACTTTCACATTCACCCATGTGCCAGCGCGGAGGAAAATGTGTTTTCCCCTTCTTTCAGCGAGACAAAAAGCAGATCTGTTCATATCTCTAATGATACCTGATTCCCCGGGGGTTAGTGGCGAGACTAGCGGTGTGGCTTTAGCAGATTCATCAAACAAAATACGGCGCTCTTTCCTCAGGAGGCTGAGAGTCACATTGCGTTATATCACTGTTAATTAGAATGAAATATGCAGTTCAATTATTCTTTGTATTGTTTCCTGACGCGTGTGCCCGCGCTAACTATAGAGCGCTGATGTAACGCCGAGTGTTAGAAAGCTAAACACTTTATTCTCCCACAGTTTACCCATTTTTCCGCATAACAAAGGGAGCTCGTAACTATTCCACGCAGTTTGAAGGTTCTTTGCAGATCTCATAAGCAGTACTGTCATGATTGCGGCAGTAGCCGGCCTGATTGGCTGGGTGGCCGGGTGTCTGCTCCCATGTGACATTGTTTTTGAGGCAGCCAGTAGCTGTCCTGTGGCCGGTGTCAGTACCCGACAACCTCTGATCCGGGAACAGCAACTGTCAGGCCTGCACCTGTAACACCGAGACCTTGTGCCTCCGCGCCATCCACAACGAGGGGTTGCGCTCAGACATGCTTTGCATCTCGCCGGCACTCATTGGCCCAAGCAATACTCCCGAGACTGGGCATGATCCCAGCTGTTGTCTTCATTTTAATGCACTCTGAATAATATTAAAGCAGAATCAGTTGAATTTATTAATGCAGCTTGCCCCTTAGAGAGATGCTTTTAAAGGCCAATGATTTAATTTTAGCTCTTAAAGGCCATCCTCTATTCTTGATGCTATAAAGAATTATGGCTTTTGCCATGTCTTAACACCAGCGTGTACTCTGGGCCACAAAATGAATTATTAGTAAACTGGAGCTGCTGAAAACAGCGGCTATTAGCGGCCATTTTTCTCTCTGTTGTTATCGCAGACATATTCCCAGCCCCTATTCCCAGAGACAACATCAATCCTGGTTAGCGTGATTTATATCTTCTATCATTGGGAGAGACTAAAGCGATGTGCCGTGATGTTAGTTACAATCTAGAACAAACAGCGAAAGCAGGTTACGGCATCATTTTAAAAGCTCCCCGTGCAGCCAGCTCAGGTAGATGCAGGCAAATAAATCGGTAAAGCTCAGTCACTTTTGTCATTGAGATTGTGTTTTCTGCTGTGTTGTCTGCTCTTTATTGGTGTCAGGGTTCTGTCTGGAGGCAGACCATAACCTCTGCACCTTTAATTTAGGCCAGTTGGGACTTGGAGCGCAGCCACTGATCTCGGTGACCTGCTTCTCAGGTGGTACAAGCAGACCCAATAACACGTGCATAAGAGCTTTAACACATGTAAGACAGCCATGAGTCGCGCTTTTCTTACTTTGTCCTACTGTGCGCATTATGTCTCTCAGAGAGGAGGTCAGAGAACCTTAACGGCATTGCACATGTAACAATTACTAAGGAGGTGCTGAGAGTAGTGGCTTATTCAAATGAGGAGAGGTTTTTTTTTTTTTTTTTTTTTTTTTTTGCCACGCATCTCCTTGTAAAGCAACGCAGAACTGCAAGAGAGAGAAAGGGTGCAGTGTTCTCTCTCTCTCTCTCTGCACTTGGTAGTTTGACGCCCGCTCCGGGGCTGAACATCAGAGGAGCGGCTGCTGAAAAAACAGGTTGTATGGGTCCTTGCACACAGCCTGCCTGTGGTGCTGCCTGAAGGACTGCCATGGAAACAAGGAGTGTGACAGGCTCTGGGGGGATCCGCCACAGCTGCAGGCACTTCCTTTTTGACAGCCTGATGAAGACATCACTGCCACACCATGCACAACAACAACAACTACTGGAGGAAAAAAAAAAAATGTGATCAGACAATGTTAACTGCTGTGTGGCTCAAATGTTCATTAGCGGGCTTGTAAAACATCCAGGGATTTTCCCCACTGCTTTCGGGGACCATATTGCGCGGTGACTTCCTCTGCTGAGATTTGCCGCCTTTCCCAGGAGAAAATAAATTGATAAATAATTCCTTAAATATCATCACACCTCTTTGAAGGGGGGGGCTTATGTGTGTTTGTGTCTATGAGTGCGTGGCATGAGTGTGCACTGGTGCGTGGAGACCCGAATCAACAATTGGTGCAACCCTGTCAGACTCGCCTGTATGATCCGCTGACTGTGAATGATACGGGGAACATCCAAGTCCACAACCTCGGTGCCACGGACTCAAAGATTTGACAGCTTGGAGGCAGGCAACCGTATTCCCACGTGACCTCTCCTAATGTCACTGGCAGCATTTGCCTCAATAATATATCTGACGCATGACATGATATTATTTCAACTTAAAAATTGCTCTTTTCCAAAGTTATTATTTTTTTTATGGGTTAGATGTGGCTTTATGTGCCCGCTAATTGTCGGCTTCTTATTTTTACCTGTTCTATCACAGATTTAGATGTCCTGGCGCGGCAATTTAGCTGTTTGCTGAATGTCGATTAAAAGTACCCCGAGACTATTGCTTAATTGGTTTCACCTCTTGGGGACACTTCGTCGGGTCTTGCCAGTGATCTGCACGTACCCTCCACCCCTCCCCTGCCCTCCCCCGTCTCTGCCCTCCTCCCGGCACAGCCACCCCCTCCTTCAGCCCCGATGGAGCCAAGAATGTAGGAGGGTTTCAGCCAGTGTGTGGGATTTAGCTCGTCAGAAGCTCAGGGTCACCTCCACACCCTCTCACTTTGAAATGGACCCCTGGTGGCAGCTCCTGGGAGAGCCCAGTGATGTCTCTATCAGCCTGTCAAAAGAGATAGCCCGGGGCTCCACCAGGTCCCCCTGAGCCAATCAAACTCTTCACAAAGCACAGATGGATGCTCTTTCACCAGCGTGCTACTGCTGA
>OMLP01002451.1:20300-32933 GCA_900302685.1 Spondyliosoma cantharus | reverse complement strand
TTCAGTTGTTGAATAAAAGGTTGAATAACCTGTTTATCACTCATTGTTAGTTACTTAATGTAATTATGAAGCTAGAATGTTCCATTTTAAGATGGAGAGCTCAAAAGGTTCAAAGGTTTGTTTATTGTCATTCACTTCGCGTTTGCACATGATAGAACGAAACATGTACTCAGGTCCCAGCACAATAAACAATAAGAATATCTCTAAAACACAGTCAAAAATCGCAATGTCAGATTTTTCCAATATCGTGCAGCCCTAGATTTCAGTGTTCCCGCAGTGTTTGTAATCAGATCTAACTTAAAGAAACGTAAAGTTACAGCATAAAGAAAAGTCACACTTGGACACACAGCCACAGAATCATGAAAATAAATACTCAGACAAAAGGCCTCACAGTAGAACCAATAAATCAACACTGAAGAGTTCAGTTGAGCTTCTTCCCCACAACAACAATTGATATTCAACAGGCTCCAAGGAAGGCAAACCTTTTCCATCTGAAACAATCTGTTTTGTCATGTCTTAATGAAAACAAATACAAACCTGCGAAGCAGCGTTTTGTTTTTCGAGATGGCCCTGAGGCGCAAAATAACAAATAATTTATTATTTATTACATATTAACATAACAGAAAATTCAGAGACAAAAAAAATTAAAACTAAAAAAAACTGAAAGGCACAATTAAGGCTAATGAAAAACAAAGCAATTAGAAAGCACAAAGACACTAAACAGGATACCTACAGATATTACACTTAGACAAATTTAGAAAATAGAGGGTGTTCATCTTTCCTGTGTGCATCCATTGTAATGTTCCACCAGACCTCCCTCAGAGATCTATTATACAAATGCACATTTTTGATTTATGTTTGCTGATTTGCCACATCCCTGTACACACCAGTAGACCACCTACGCCTACAGGAGGCCTACTTTTTCTCTGTTCCTCTGACTGCATCACCTCTCTTACTGTGTCACATTTACCTCGAGGAGTTACCAAAAAGAGGAAGAGAAGAAAAGAATGTTAAAAAACAGAAAGAAGATACGCATTTATTTTTCTGTGTCACTGTTTCTGTCCACTCCTTTCTAAACTTATTTTCTTTATTAAAAAGAATAGATTGTTTTCCATTTAAAAGTCTGGGACCACAGACAAAATAATATTTCCCCTGAAGAGTTTATTAATAAAATTGTCAAATCATATTCAAGTTGCTTTTTGTGAGTTGATATAAATATAACTGATTATGTTTATATCGAATCGAATCAAATCGAATCGAAATCGTATCATGGTAGACTTTGTGATATCGGCAAATATTGTATCGTTGTCCAAAGAACTGATATAATATTGTACCATGATGGAACTTGTAATACACACCCTTACACACCTGAATTAAAAACCTTATCCCATCATCACAGTGACCTGACTACCTTCATCTAATGCTGCATGTGCTGCTGCTGCTGCTGCTGCTGCCTAGCAACCAAGCAAAACAGTCATGATCAGCATTCACTCTGTGAGTCTGACAGTGCAAGTTTACAGATATAAAGACGGATCGGTTTGTTTTGATCCGTTCATGTCTGAATATAATATTTTTTAAATCATTTGGAAAAAAAACGCTATACCTATAAGACTAAATGGTATAGTGTGAACGTCAGACTCTGTGTTACCTTCACTGCAGGTACTATCTATGGAAATGTCTTTATTTGTTTTGCGAAAAAGTCATTATGTTTATTGTTTATTTATTTTTCCCTCAAATGTCGCTGTGCTTTACATGCGAGGCGCTGCAGGAGTTGGTTTTTGTTCCCTCAGAATCTCATCTCCCTATTTTCTCATTGTCTGTACTCGTCGACGTGTGTGAGAAAAACAAGGTGTGAGAGAATAAATGAAACCGAGTCAGGTGAGAAAGACACAAGCGAGATACTGGGAGAGCGAGCAGTGTGTGTGTGTGTGTGTGTGTGTGTGTGCGTGTGTGTGTATGCGTGTGTGCGTGTGTGTGTGTGTGAGTGTGTGTGTGTGCGTGTGCATGTGAGAGAGAAATGACAGTGTTTTTTCAGATGACAGCCGTGTGGAGGCAGCGTGTGTTTCGTCATTTATCATTTGGAGAGCTTGCTTGTTAGAGCACACACGCATCTTAATAGTCACTCTGAACCGGGAGGGCCGAGGAGAGGAGGCGTTTTATTAGCCCGTCAAAACTACAAACGCACAAAGCACACAGTCTAATGTGACAGCATGCACACAGATACACAGCGCTAACAACACATTTAGGATACACAAACACACACACACACACACACACAGACAGATGTGAACACATTTTCTAGAGAGCAAAAAAACAAAAAAGAAGAAAGACATATATGCACACATGAAATACAGACACAAGTAATCTGGATTATTTTACGGATTCCATGATGGATGACGTTACAAATGTTAGTGTATCTGCCAACAGCTGATTCTGGGCACTACGAGGCACATGGTGGACGCATAGCAAAAAAGAAGGATAACTGGTTTCTCAATTTAAAATCTTTTTCAACACATTTATATCGATAAACAAATGCAGATTAAGTTTGATAGTATTTTTTATTAATGCTGGCATCCATTAAAGATGGACAGAAAATGATTCGTGCACACACCATCAAGTCCTCCGAATCACACGACATAATGTATCTTATGCCTGCACCCTCTAGAATAACGACGATCTTACGGCCTATCAGCAGGAGGACATCATTTCTGAGTATCCTCCAAAACTTTTACAAAGTAAATAAATCATCATTTGAATGATGTGACAATGCTTGAACATAATGAAAACATTCATGTATGTATGTATGTATGAGTATGTGGACGGCATCCTCCACATACTCACCATCACGTTTTTTTTCTATAATGACCGGTAGTGGAATTTTGTTCTTTTATTGATTTTCAAATTGATTCATTAATGGAACGCATTCCTGAATCCAGTTAGAACTAAAAGCTGAATTCAATTTCATTGTCTGTGTAATGAAAAATGCACTTTTGTGTATTTTTTTAATTGCAATTCCAGTTATCGTTTTTGTTCCGTCAGACACTGAACACCAGCTAAACAATCAAGCCCAATCAAGCCCCAAGCGACTACTTTCAAACCAGTCCCGAAGGTGTCTTTTCTTGCCTAATATCACATTTCCCTGAATCCACACAGAGTTGTTGAAGATTTAATTCAAGGTCTTTTGCATACAGTAGTGCAGCTACACAGCGGCCTGGCTAGGAAAGAGTGAGACAATCGAGGACATGGCATTTCACCTTTTGTAACGTGCAAGTTCCAGCACCGTATTTCACTGAATGAAAGCACAGACACTGCTCATGGGGCTTTTGTGTATTCTGTTATTTAAATGAGAAGAATGGAGATTTGTGTGAATAAATAGATGTTTTGCATAGAAAGAGAAGGACACAAAAAGAATGATGGAAAAAAAGTGACACGCAATGACCAAGACATCCAGATAGATTGATGAACAAATTAAATTATGCTGCCACACGTGGATGGAAACTAACACACACAGCAGAATGGTCCTGTGGAAGGATGTGAATGGCAAAGAGGAAGGGAAACAGGACCATTTTAATGAAGTTATGGCAGCCATTATGTTGTCAAGAGCCCTTTGCCGCCGCGACCGTGGCGTCGGCGGCTTCCTCGCTGCGTGGGAGTGCATAGCAATGTGTTTCTGAAGGGAACGACCTTGTTTATTGGCTTGATTGAAAGCGGTGCAGAAAATAGGCTGTTTCCTTTCTCACCGGACTGATGTTATTTTCTTAAACACTGTGGGAAAAAAACTTTATTTTACTTGAGCTTAAACTTATTTTCACATTTACATTTTACACAAGGTAAAACGGTAAATATTATATGAATGATGGCAGTGATCAATTGATTAACAAATACTTGCTTTCCACGATATCTATCGATGGTAATGACAGCATGGTTAGGTTTAATAGAGGTATAGCTAATAGCTATATAGTGAGCTCATCGGTCAAGTGGAAAAACACTTCTGACACCACAAAGGTCATGTTTTCCCCCTCAAGCACAATGCAGGATGGTATATAATGCTCAAGTAGTGATTATCGGTTGTACACTACTTTCAACGATGTATTGTGGTTTACTTTTAGTCAACTATGTAGGATATAATAAATCTCACTATACATTAAGATAGTACATAGTGGGAAGAGAGTGATTTTGGACACAGCCTCGGTTGTGGTAAAAGGTGCAATATGCAACATCTATATCAGAATTGAAGTTTGAAACATGAAAAAAAAATACCAAAAAATAGCAAGAGGATGTGACGAAATATCATTTTTTAACCTGAGTTCAAAGATAAAGGCTGTTCAGCCCTGTACGTTGCCAGCAGAGTAACACCAAGACCACCCCATTGCTACAAGCTCCGGGTCTGTGGAGACTCAAGTCAGCTTAGGGTCCCTAAATGCATGGCTAACTGAGCTAACTAGTTAACGACAGCTAGTTGCTAGAGCCACAGACAGCTACAGAAAAGAGGATTAGTGGGCAGCAGTTAGCGGCCCCTCTGGTGATATCCCGCTCCCCATGTGTTTCGAGTGACCCTCGACAGGTTGCCAATTCTTAGACACTGCACCTACATTTTAAAAAAATCAAACAATCTCCTGCATGACTGATTTTTCTGGAGGTTTTAAAAGCTCCTCGTCACTCTTTCTTACTTTCTGTCCGGACACATAAAGTGAACACTACTTCCTGCACTGCAGCAGATCGTGAGGTTCAAAATCGTTCAATATGAAGATAATTCAATGAGCTGCTTGTCCTGTTTTTTACCAATTACGAGCGCCGGTCTCAACTAATAATGTTCATGATCAATTATATCTTAGTGTGACACCAGATAAGATTAATAAAGACATAGGGTGCGCAGCAGAACTTGCTCCCAGACACTGTAGTGTCAAACACGTAATGCTGCTATTGCACAAAGACGATCAGTCTATCAATCAAGATCAGTCCACTTCATGTTTAAACCTCTAGATTTCAGCATCAAAATAAAACACACCAGCATTAAAAGGCATCACAGCGCCAAGATAAACACAAGAATATAATTCAGGTAATAAACAGGTGTTCCCCTTGAAAAAAGATATTCTCTCTGTTTTTAGGAAATATATTCACAGGGAGTAAATCAATACAAACTACATTCTGCAGTGGTCCTCATATAATCAATCGTCATGCAAATTTTTCAGTGTTTTCGTGTTTGTAATTTTAGATGAAATAGCTTTTCCAAATAAACCACCAACTGTTTTTAGAGGGACGATCTGTTACCACATATGGCAGCATAAAGGCATCAAATCTGTTGTCCACGCAGCCACAAGCTTCTTCTGTTTGCTTTCACTTTTCATACTTTAACTGATGGCCCAACAATCTGCTGATTGCAAATCTTCAAGTAAAACAATCTGATTTATAATTCTGAAGTTTTAGAAGTCTAATCAAACATAACGTATGTGTCTCGAGCTCCCCTGACTGAGCTAACACAGGCAATTGTTGTAAACCTAAGCAGTCCTATTTAAACCCCTCCATTAAAAATGTAGGAGACAGGTCATAAAACATGCTGTGCCACGAGTTCACTGTTCACTGAGCATTGGGAAGGTGAAGGTCTGAGGAGGGAAAGGCCTCCCAGGATTCAATCTGGTTTTAACAGTATTTCCACATTCGGCCGGGAGGTGCTGGTGGAGGTGAAATGGTTCAAGCTCTCATGATGGTTTTCCCCTCAGGGGACACACATGTAAAGTTCAGGGTTACAAGGGACATGTCACTCCATTCAAATTGCTCTCCAGCCATGAATAAAACAAGGTCAAACCTCTCTGGTCCAAAAGTGGGAAATGGTGTAAATGTTTATGTGTATGACGTGTGGAGAAGTTACTTGGAAAATGTAATGAATTTTCTCACTAAACACCCCGGTGTACCATAACGCTTTGATACTGCCGAAACCTACCAGAAGGTTTGTTCTTCCCCTCAACCTCCAAAGCCCCGGAGCCAGTTGCACTCCTGGTCAGACAGGAAACAAGCTGAACCCATCGCGCAAATGTCAACGAAACTAAAACAGGTGCACATAGAGTGCATCACTGCAATGTGTTTCCTATCAGTAACACTGTGATGCAAGTTTGGATACAACTAAAAGTTATTTTCTAGCTTTAAAACAAAGCCGTCAGTCTTCGCTCCATCCCTCACAGGTGTCACACGCTTTAGACAGTGACTGAATGAATGAGACACGAACAGCTGAGATGAGATCTCTGGGGATCTCACCCTGACTGGTCTCACGGCGCATGATAGATGAGCAGCTCGGCGATGCAGCAGGATCTCAGCGCTGAGCTGTGTGTGTATGTGAGCAGCAACTGCCTGTCCAGTCTAGGGTTGCAGCGGCATACCATTTTCAGGTATATAGTAGTGCTAATAGTGCTGAAATGACAACTTGTAAGTTGTTTATTTGTTGCCATGCTTCACCTGTTGCCAACAGGATAAGGAACTGACTTTATTAGGGATGTACGATATTGACTTTTGGCCACGAGCACATATTTTTTTCCACCTAATTTTCGAAAACATCAAGTCTCTCATGTAGTGGAATTAACAATACATACTCTTATCATGATGGCCCACTGGCAGACATACAATGGTTTTCAAAACATACACATTCACTGGGCTAAGTAAGAAAACTGCTTAGTCAACGATTTGCGTGGCATGCACGTAGTTAAAACATCATCTTAATGGCCGGTCATGTCGGCAGAAACGCTCACTTTGGGCCGATGCCAATATTAAACTTTAGAGCCTTTATCAGTCAGTGCCAATTATGTGTTGACCGCAGGATATGAAGTACAATCCTGCAAAGACAGAGAGGTGGCAGAGACGTCGGCACAGCGGTGGAAGAGAAGGCCATTGTTGAGGAACTCTACCCTCCTTCCCTCCCCCTTGGCATGCCAGGATCATAATGCTGGAAAAGAAATGACATGCATGCATTCATTCATTCATTCATTCATGTGGAGATGAACTGAGAACATTTTTCTGGTTGTACGGTTGTTAGTTTTCTCTTGTCAGTTATTATGTTCACATCCTGCTGGTTAAGGAAGGCTCAGGTGCATCCCGCTCCGAGCCGAGCATCCAAACTTGTTGTACGACGCAGGAAGACAGTTAATTCTCGCTAATTAAATTTGATTGGGGAAACCCCTGTAGAGAATCCAATTAAAACAAGGCCTGGAAAGTAGCTTTTCACCTCCCACTGAGCTCAGTGTGTTTGAACGTGCACTCGAGCATTCACGTGTCGCGTGTGCAGGAAGAAGTGATTAATAGCACAAATAATTAATAGGGTTCAGGCTCGAGAAGACGCTCACACACAAACACATACGGATGTCGTAGCTCACACTGGCTTCGAGTGGAAAATTGCTCATTGAAAACTCACCAAAACACATTAAAACTGTTGTTAGCGTCCAATGCAGACTATATGTAACACCTGCTTTTTATTTTGAGGCCGTGCCCACATGAAAATAATTCACAGGCGACAGTTGATAAAGGACACATTTCAAACTTGCCTAGAAAGAAAGCAGGACTTGATATACACACCACTACACATCTGTCATGCCATCATAATCTACTAATGCTCAAAGTCCTGCATGCAAACACCGTATCTGGTAAAAACTGCTTTCATTGCTGCACACCCTCGGAAAATGTTACAACACGCATTAAAACTTCACATCATTGCACCCAAGGGTCTATTTAAAACCACAATTACAAACTGCTCAACTCTTGAATGTAGCTGTTTTTAGCTGTGTTGTGTTGTTATCTGTTTGATTTCTCAGTGAATATATTTTGCGTGTATTTATTCTGATTTACTTAAATCACGACGAGTGAACTGAGTATTCTCTTCACGTTTTCTCAATAGATGTTAATAAATAAAGCATCTGGCAAGTTGCAACACGTGGATATGATTTATGTATCAGTGAAGTGTTAGGTGAAGTGAAGTGAACTGGTTCCAATCAATCGATGACCTGTTCGTTAGTTGGATTGTGCGCCCTGTACGCGGAGGCTGTGTCCTCGCTGCAGCGGCCCAGGGTTCGAATCTGACCTGAGGGCCTTTGCTACATGTCAGCCCTCCGTCCAATCTCTCCAAGCTGTCTCATCAAAAAAAAGCCATGAAAAAGGCCACAAATAAATAAATAAATAAATGGTATGATTAATTGCTTTTTCTATTATATGTTGGAAAAAAGCAAAAAAAAAAAAATCACAAAAAAATTCATCGTAATTTCCCAGGGTTTGAATGACACGTTCGCATTGTGTGATTTTGGCAAACCAGGTGTCCAAAAACCCTCATTTATGCTCTCCTTTGTCATAGAAGACAAAGAAAAAAACAGCAAACATTCACATTTGAGGAGCTGGTGATTATGTTTGTCACCACAGAGTAATTAAGAAAACAAATTTGCCGCATTAAAAAAAACACATACTTTATACAAGACAAGGTAGAAAAACAGCTTAAAAACAGAATGAATGTGTTTGCAGGTTTCAATTTACTCCCACATTTTTTCCACTTCTGCCGAGAAGAAGACATTTTTTGACATCGATTTTGCCGATATCTGTCAATGCCGAGTTTGCGTTTTTTTGATAAACAGATGATTTGCATATCCCACATGCCAGCTCACACCAACACTGAAACACACACACACACACACACACGCACGCACACACAGAGTCAGGATATAAACTGTGGATGCTCGCCACTCATACAGGCAGCACCTGTCAGCTGGTGTTCTGGGACAGCCAAGGGCTTGTTTGTTTGTTTCTCTCTCTCTCTCCCTCTCTGAATATATGTGTGTGTGTGTGTGTGTGTGTGTGTGCATGTGTATACCTCTGTCCAAGGTCTCTCTCTTTTCCCTCAGCACCCCCACACCTCTCCACCTGCTGTTCCTTCCTTCGCTCCATCCCGCCTCTCTGTCTGTCTCGCTTCATACCGACCATCATACCACCATCCATTAGATCTCTCCCCCTCTCCCTCTCGCTCCCGCGCTCTCTTTTCTCTGCACCTGTGACTGAAAAACAGACCCGCTCAGTCTTTCTCTGCTGCCTTCCTGCTCATTACAGCCCCCAGGCAGCCACTCCATCACAGAGAAAAGGCAGAGATAAGCTACAAGAGTACACCTGTGCCTGGTATGAATGCCAAATCCAGAGTCAGTGACAGCCAATTCCAGGCCAAATAATGGAATCAGCGAACCTCAGCTTCAGACAAATCAACCTGACAGCTTTATCTCACACTCCCAATTTCAAAGCACGTTACGAACCTCATTATCAAATGAGAAAAGCAATCGGTAAAAAAAAGAAAAAAAGAAAGGGAGAAAAATGTCGAGGCTGCCACAATGGCGCTCGCGAGGGATTACGTTTACAAAGCTCATTTACAAATGGAACAGGTGGGAGAAAATAAGAAACATATTTTCATTTCAACAGCAAAGTGCTGCCAAGTCTTATCTGACAAAGGGGATATAAATATCTTATATTAACAACTGCACGCAGCACTAACAGGCCGTCTATGAGCAACAATTTCTCAGTTAATTGTGTGGAAATATAATCAGATCAAAATGAGATTTATTTGAATTGCCAAATCTAAGGAGCAAAGGCCCAAAATGAGCATGTAGGTCGACAGCCATCAGTGGATAAAGACCCAGTGGAAGCTCTCTTAGAAGACAAGAAAGGCAAACAGAAAAAAATAAACAACCCACATAAGGAAAACTTTGCAGACGGTGCAGGCTTAATAAGAGCCGAAGGGGCGAAAGTTGTAATCACCAAAAAAGCAATTACAAAATCTGAGCAGAGCGTGAATTTATTTGTTTTTTTACTCAATAAACATCAGGAGAAGAGAGATAAATCAGTGTGAAGTAACGAGCTGAGCGTGAACAGAATCACAAGCATTTGTCTCTGTTTGTTATGGATTACTGCCAACTGAACCCTGAGCCCACAGCCTAATATGTCAACCATGAACCACATGCATCCAGCTAGAAGAATGTCCCACTGGCCCATTTGTCCAACAGCTTGTTGTCCTAAGAAGTGTTAAGTTACATGCATACGTTGGTGATAACAGATATCAGATATTTTCAGAACAACTTGCCAGCAGTAGGGGGTTTGTTTAAGGAATAACAGGATATTGGACCGATGGCCCAATGGGAAATCTTTCCGACTGTTGGGGTTTCAGAATACTAGGTGTCCTGTGTCCTCTCGTTCCTTTAGTGTCAGCTGTCTAATAAAAGCATGAAATGCACCAACAATTTACCATTAAAAAATCAAAACAAAACTTAATATAATGTAAACAGTAGGGCCTCAGTCAAAATTATTGGACAATACCTTCAAAGGTACATACAGCGTGGTATTATTTTGGCTTGCGCGTTATATCAGGATGAGTGGATCTGAGAGCTCAGAGATCACGGACGAAGCTAATCTGGCTAATGTGAAATAAAGACAGCAGGAGTTATTTCCTACTGCCTGAGCTTCATTATCTGCGAGTATACATGACAGAGAGAGGCGGAGAGGGATGATGTTTAGTGCGTGTGTGTGTGTGAGAGATAACGTTTGTGTCCACTATGTAATTATAGATTTAGTAAAACCTGAGGCTTAGTGTGACTCAATCAACCTCTGATTTGTTGGGTGGATGGATACTGATGATAATGACATGTGTGTGCTCAGGTGTGTGTGTGTGTGATTGTAGAGGTGCTCCTTGTGTACAGGGGAGCTGTTCAATCACATTACATATTATTCCACCTTTTTCCCGAAGATACTTGTTTGTGTCACTGGCATAATATACAATATAAATATACATACAGTTCATTGTGTTGTGTGTGTGTGTGGTTGTGTGTGTGGTTGTGTGTGCACTGTATGCTGCTGCTGGTTCATTAAAAAGCTTTTCGCTGATGAAGGCAGTTCATACCAAGCTAGAAAAAAAACAAGCCCAGACTCTACAATCCCACGGTGCATTCACAGTACAGTGATGATGTATGGATTTCTCCTCTCAACACACAAAGAGCATTATGGTATTTGCATCTATGGTAAGACAGATTGTCGCACATTGTAAAGCGGGGAATAAATAGCTGCCAACAATAGAGCTGTGAAAAATGTAACTTACAAAACTGAAACATAAGCATTTCACATACAAAGTCGTTTCCAACCTGCTTCTCTCAAAGCTTTTTCATCAATTAGGTCAATTCAACCTGTGTGTCAGTTTCAGGTGTGGGTTTCTGTACGCACTACGTGTGTGACTGCATGAATCTCCGCTAATAGCTTCCACTGTGAGTCTGTACGGTTGAAATACCACAGTGTAAATCGTTGACATTAAATCCATTTTATGTTGCGGGCTGACCCGGAAAAGCAAAATTATGGCAACACTTGCTCTCCCGCTAATTGGAATAAGACTGGAGTCGCATTTGTTTACTGAATATAAAATCGTACCCTCCAGCCTCCAGGCTTCAATCCAGGTCTCAGCTCCCCACCGATTAATTACACTAATCGATGATGTGCAAATCCTCCGTTATCGGACAAGGCAGTACATACGGCCATAACAACAAATGGAGCGGGCGTTTGGACAAACAAATCCAGCAAATAAGTGATTGGAAGTGGCGATTAGGCATGAGAGAAAGTGATGGAAATATAAAAGTCTCATTTCAAGCTCACTCACGCAGATTAAAAAGTGTTATGTGACTGATAAAATATAATGAGCTAAAATTGGATTTTACGGCACCGAACAGAAGCAGGGTAACTGTTTAAAAAGGCCCGAAACATGTTGTACTGAAAGCGTTAGACACAAGGGAAAACGCTTTGTTTCCATTTGGATTTAGTTTGAACGGAAACATTTATCAAAGTCAACACAGGGCTGGGAAATATCGCCAAAACACTAAAACCTTGATTGAAACATGATGTTTTTTATGATTTCATGAGAAAGACTGCTGATCAAGGGCAATAAAAGACCTGCAACACCTGCGAGGCTGTCATACAGCATGAAAAACATGTCGCCCTCCCTTACAGCTGTAGATGTTAGTGCTTCAAGTACAGCACTGATATTCACTTTACAGGCAGAGAAGTCTTCTAACATCTGCTCAGGCCATTTTTGTCTCAACAAGACACTAGCCTGATATCCGGAGACTGCTCCCTAGCTGGTGTTAGCGCTCGTTACATGGCAGTAGGGCTGCACGATATTGGAAAAAACTGACATTGCGATTTTTTTGAACCCTGCGATATATATCGCAATATGAAAAAATACAGGAATTTGAATGTCTGTGTTTTAGAGATATTCTTATTGTTATCTTTTATTGTACTGGGACCTGAGTATATGCTTCGTTCTATCATGTGCAAACGTGAATTGAATGACAATAAACAAACCTTTGAATCTTTTGAGCTCTCCAACTTAAAATGGAACATTCTAGCTTCATAATTACATTAAGTAACTAACAATAAGTGATAAACAGGTTATTCAACCTTTTATTCAACAACTGAAATATTTTACAGCAAAACTAAACATCTTTTTTTGATCAAAAATGATTTTAAAAATAAATAAATAAATAAATAAAATAATAATAATAATAATAAGAGCAGCTCTACATCAGATTACTGAGTGGTCCACAACCCCTTGTTTTATAAATAGTAGAAAATAAATAAACAAGCTTT
>OMLP01002449.1:10659-36664 GCA_900302685.1 Spondyliosoma cantharus | reverse complement strand
TCAGTCAAAGAAAAAAAAAAAAAAAAAAAAATATACAAAATTTAAATATGAATCACTTTGAAGAAATCCCCTCA
The DNA here is from genome assembly GCA_900302685.1 of Spondyliosoma cantharus. Taxonomy (NCBI): domain Eukaryota; kingdom Metazoa; phylum Chordata; class Actinopteri; order Spariformes; family Sparidae; genus Spondyliosoma; species Spondyliosoma cantharus. The sequence continues at coordinate 36,590 of OMLP01002449.1, read as the reverse complement.
GAGCAGCACCAGCTTCTCATTCAGAGCAATCTGTGCTTGGGTGAGGTTAGACAGGTAGGTCACCATCAACAGGTCCTGAAACAACAAAACAGAGCAGTTATTATAATCTTATTCATAGTGAGAAACACTCTTCTGCTCCTTAAACAGTGTTGCAAGTAAACAAGAATCGAGGAATATAAGGTCAGACAGAATCTGTTCCCATGTTCCCCAAGATGGCTGTCTATGCTGAATATGTGCCAAGTGAAGTATCCGACAAGAGGAGCCAGGAGAGCACTAAGAATAGGAAGCAAAGTCTAATTAAAAGCTTCCTGTAATCAATGGCAGTGTGCCAATGTGCTAACAACAAGCCTGAGTGCAGCGGGTAAATAATGAATGGAAACCTGGAGGAGATGCAATAAATCGAACTAACAGAAAAACAAACATCAGCCGACAGTCATTACAAAATGTAGTTATTTCTAATGAGAAAATAACTGCACTCACATTGATGTTGGAATTGAGCATGTTCTCGAAGTCCTCGGCTGAGATGGTGGGAACCTTGTTGACCAGGTCCATCAGGAAGCGGCCCACGCTGTTATCTGCTGCCACTTTCCCAGACTGAGACAGATCGAACAGCATTACCTCTATAGCCTCTATCGCTTTTAAACTTGATTACTTCACAAATGACCTCAAGAGACACAACCCATTGATACAAAGTGGAAAAGCAGGAATATAACCAGGAAAACAAAAAGCTAGAGGTATTTCTCAGTCGATCAACTAATCACATCTGATTTGAGTCAAACCATCGAGCCACCTGGCCTTAAAAATACTCACCAGCACATCCTCAATGTATGCAAGCACGGTGGTCAGCATGTCCTGTACCCTGGCTGCAGAGCCAGCCACCTGGGACAGGTCAGAGGTGAGCCCCTTAGTGCGATTCGGAAGTACACGTGTCCTCTGCAGAAGGTCCACTGTTATGAGCAGATGGAAGAGTTAGTGTGCAGAACAACAACTGAGGGCCAAATAATGAGACTGAAACATTTACAGCCATAATTTATAAAAATTGTGACGATGTGTAAAATGTACAACGAATCAGATAATTTGCTAACTCTTTTTGACATATGCTCGAGTAAAAAGGGTAGAAGGATAATATATTAAAATGTTGTTTTATCCATCAGCTTCACTGACTTTGTTAATATTCTCATTTGAATTTGATACCAGCAACATGTTAAAATAAGTTGTGACAGGGTTAGTTAACAGTTTCTATGTAACAGGTGACAGTATCATGATTTGGTGTGAAAGGAGCATCCTCGAAAGGCTCAGTCATTCGCAAACAAGGATGGGGTGAGGTTCAACACATTGTGAAACACGATTGTAAAAAGGATCTTACAACTTGGCTCGGGAACACTTCATAAACACGGCTGTCGGTAAACAGTTTGTTTGCAAATGATGTTATTCAGTTTTTTAAATAACATTTACACAGCATCCCAACTTTTTTGGTACAGGGGTTCTATAGGAGCTTGAGAAAATATGTTATAGGAAGTGTCTAAGTTGAGTTTTACATACTGCCATTGACTGGTAAAAACCCAAGTTTACAATCACAGATGTTTAGACAAAGTACTTTTTTTCAGAAAAACGTCATCTTTATATTTTGTATTCTTACCGCCTATCCTCTCGGTGTCATAGTAGACATACTTGACAGTCAGGGGGGTGAACATCACACCAACTGTCTTTCCTGGCACACCCATCTGAGCACTGTGTAGAAGAAGACAAGAAAATTCAGAAACACTGTCCGTCTGTAATTGATCAGGTAAACAAAAAGTATATGCCAGTGAGCTCAACCAACCTGACGTAAGCGCGGATGTTCATCTTGCCACTTTGCAGTGCTGTGTCCATGGTCAGGTGAATGGGGTTGGTGGCCTCACGGCTGTAGTACTCGTGAATGAGCACTGAGTGTTCTGTGATGTCAAAGCCTGTGGCATACCTGTGAGGACAGAGGTCACTGTGGTAAGAAAAATGTTTTGTCCAACTCAACCTCAATAATCTGAGTCTGATCAACTGACGCACCATCCAATGATGACCTCAGTGGGTGACACCCTCTTGTGGAGCTCGTACATGTTCTTAGCGAACTCCATGTCCACGGCAACCTGTTGGCAAAGAGGATACATTTTCACACATGGCCTTATCGTTCCAAAATTTTTCATCACTTTTTAAAAAGGACAGTATGAGGCAGCCTCTCAGTTTAAATATGAACAAATGAACGCACTTCATTTTTTATTGTCTGCAACAAATGTAACCAATATTCTATTTTCTTTACATGCATACAATAGCTAGAACTCCCTTACCCAATTGTATCACAGATTTACATTTCAGTTGTGAAAGAGACTTGTGTGAATTAAACAGTTGTTATGAAAGCATTACTAAGTGTCCAATGGTAAACTTCACTATCTTGGAGGAGACATTACATTCTGCAGGTAATAGCCCACAGAGTGTCCTATGTAATTCCTATGAACCGCTTGCCATACCTACACAATACTTAAATATTGTGTAGGTATGGCAAAATTCAGGAAGTTTCTCTGAATAAAAACATATATGATTGCATTTCTTTCTTATCAACCTCTTGTTTATGTGTTTGTGACTGTTGTAACTTGGATACAGTAATAGTATAGTAACTTTTTTCGAATTGATATATACACTGCTAAAAGTTACTTAAAGATTATTGGGATATGGATGCATATATGCAAGTGCATAGATATACATTAAAAATCAGATTAAATGTGTTGCATTGTTGCACGAGTCACAGAGAATAAACAATCAAAGTGAAGCACTAAAATATCCCAATATCACTATATAATTCTGAGTAATGTATATTATCTGTAGATGTCCATTTCATCAATGAATGCCATTTATTAAATGAAAATACATCATTCTGTGAATAAATGATTTTAAAAACAAACCTCATCTTCAGACTCATTGTGGGGAACAGAGAAACAGTTGGTCACCTCAATAGAGTGTTTGTCAATAGTACCTGAAAGATGCAAATAAATAAATCGGGCATTATTATTGTTCTGCTAGACGCCTTCGCGGTGTTAGCCAGCTAACAAGAGGGTAATGACTCCAGATGCTAAAACGATGACGAACGATTAAGACCGGCTGACATAAACACTAATAACAACGTTAAGTTCTGATTGACACACGCCTTGTCAATAAACAAAATTGACAGAAAATGCTAGATGACTTAGCAGATAGGTTTCCATCTGTGTTACCAGCTGTTACGAGTGATGCTGCTCGCTGTTTTGGCTTGCTAACAGCGGTTAACACTACACAGATGCAGGATAGCTAGCTACCAGCATGCGTTAGCAGGTAAGCTACAATTAGCTAGCTAGCTAGCTAGCATCACCTGTTTTAATATGAAGGCGGCCCACCCAAAACAAGACAAATATGTCAGATTTCATTCTTACCCAGCAGGGTCCCGATCACACGACTCGCTCCCTCATTTCTCCGCTCGTAAGAGTCGCAGATAGAAGCGAGAACTACGGGGTGAATTTTCACCACTGGCCCGTACACCGACATCTTGGAAAAGGAGGACTGATGACCGGCTCCAGTCAACACATATACCGCCACCTAGAGGCCGGCGGCCGAACAGCGGTTAATGAATATGACGCTAATTATGATTATAATCAAGTCACTGATACCTTTGATTCTGAAAATGAATCATGACTGTATCTAATATGAAAAAAGAGTTTTATGAAAAAGGCACTTTATAAAAATAATGTATCATGAGGAGAACAACTTCCTTGTATAGGAGACAAAAAAATGCAAGAATGAATTTGTCTTAAAATGCAACTCTATATTCAAAGTTAAATCCAAATAAGCTTTATTATGACATCAGTAATTTTCACTGCGTATTTAACACGACATACCTATGTAATTACATTATGATTGCGTCACAAAAAAGGCCTTTGCATTTCCTCGTCTTGTCTGAGCTGTGAGCAGATGCTGAGTGTTTGGCAGTGAGCGCAGAGGATCCACAGCCCTGCCGTCCCTTCTGTTGTGGAAATGACAAGTGTGTGAGGCAGCCAGGGTCGACGGGGGCTGGGCTGATGACAGCATCCTCCGCCGCTCAGTGGCTCCACACCTGACCGACTCCATCAGATGCACAGATGATGGAGCTCTCCGTGCTGCCGGGTTATCCTGTTGCCACCATTTCGCATGTCCACTGCCCGACACATGTCCTACAAGCCCGCGATAATCCGTAATTATTACTTTCATATTTTTTTTTAAACGCGCGATGATCCAGCGAACGGAGTGTTGTGTTTTTTGTTTTTTTTAATTTACTGTGATTGCTGAGGTCGGATCGAGGTGGTCTTTGTTTTTTTTCCTGGAGAAAGCGACCCTGAGTGGACTGATGCTGCGTCGCTGGTAAACACAAGAAATGGGTGTCATTGAACCGAGGCTGCCAACCGCGGTTCGTTCTTGGACCAGATTCTCGTCGGTCTTATGATAAAACACCTGCTCCCAGCTCTCACACATCTACAAGTTGCTTCGCTGAGCAGGTACGATTGTATATATTTATTTATTTTTTCGCTAGTTCTCAGCTGCCTGACACGAATCCACAAGCTAATTAGCCCTTTTGGTTTGTGGAGCCCATTGGCCGGCTAACAGAGCCCCGTTAATAGAGCCCATTTCTGATCCATCCATCAGGCGTAGTGCGTCATCCTGATTGTCACCATCGGTCTCCTCTTGCGTCCGTTCGCCAGCTGTCCGAGTGGACGCACATCGTCTGTGGCTACAGAGGGCTAGGACTCCATTTTACTGTGCACGTCGGTGTCTCACTGTCCACATACATATTTAATGCAGTTTCGCATGTATATAACTTATGTAAGAAATTACTGCAGGCCTGGAGCGAATCCGACACGTTTAACACAGCTGTGAGTGCACTTACACAACACACACACCTACCACAGAGGCACGAGGAGCGCAGTCAAAGTGGCTCTTATTTTTAAAGGAGATCTCACGTGTCTTATTCCAATGAAACTGTGTGTGATCAGCCACAGAACTGTGATTTCCTTCTTCATTTTGTGACTTTAATAGGGAGGGAATGATGAAAGAATCAGAGGCAGAATGTCAGATACCCACAGGCCTTGTTGTAGGAAAGAAGCGAAAGTGTGTTAAGTTTCTGAAGAGATAAACTCCTGTGGTCCTCTTTTCTTTTCAGACATCATCTGTCAGTGAATTACTGTGACACATCATCGTGTTCTTCTATATTCCAGGCTTCAGTCAAGCAAACAAATGGTCCAATCAATAGCCACTGGACAGAGTCTGCCATAGGGAAGATATCAATAACACGCTAATACACCTGACACACACACTCACACACACACACACACACAGGCCATGGCGCTGGAGAACTCGGTCTTCCCCTCCCGCCCGGACACCCTCACGCTCCCTGTGGAAGACAAGGGGGAAGGGGAGGAGGTGGAAGTGGCCACCGAGGCCACCGCCTCCACCAGAGTCTTCAACCTATCGGAGGAGCTGGGCCACGTCGTCACCACGGAGACGGCACCGTCCCCTCCACCCTTGGTCAAGGTCAGGAGGTCGTTCCAGGCCAAGCTGGCAGAGCGGGAGGCCAACGCCAATCAGACCAGGAAGAAGGTCCAGGGGCCGGAGGAGAAGAGGGGACGATTCGGGTGGGGTGAGTGACTCTATGATGGCCTACTGAATGATGTAATGAATGTTTTATCCACTTTGATAACTGACTGATTAAAAGAACTTCATTACAAACTCCTCTAGAGATTGGGAGCTGTTGACTGATGCTCGAGTCTGGATCAATGTTTTTCTCCTTGCATCTCCTCCTCCCCCATCACTCTTGCAATAGTTGTGAACCTCTAATTTAGACTGTGCTGCAGTGCTATAGCCTTCAGTGATTTTGACAGTCTTGCACCCCTTTTTTCATTAGGCTTCCTCCGTAGCTCTGCCCCTTGTTTGCTCCAGTTTATCTCTTCTTCACTGTACATCTTTGTGAAAGGAAAAATCAACCTTAAAAAAACCCAAAACACTGTTGCTGAAAGAACTGGACATTCATTGATTTTGTGTGAGCTTTCCTGCCAGAAGCACAAAACAGGACAATTTTCGATTAAGTTACAGTGGCACTTACAAAGATAAAACATAAACGGCAGAAGTCCAGTTAGTGTAACTTTCTCAAAGAGAAAGGACTTTAAATCCAGAGGCATCAATTTGCTCGAAAATAGTAACCTATGTCATTGAAAAGGTAAAGGGACTGACAATTTGGGCTGGACTGTTCCTTTAAACCATGAGATAACACTTTTTAGGCTGAGGAGGATGCACACTGATTAATGCCCGTTGTTTTTGTCGATCTAAGTGACAGAAAGCTGATTCGTAGTAGTGGAGCAGTTTTTCATCCTGCATGTGTCACCGTCTCAGTTCTGGCTCGGTGCACCCACATTAAAAAGGATCTCTACATGAAAAAACGTCATCGGATGCCTTTACGGTTGTACAGAGACTTAAGTCCAATGTTGTAGCTTTCCTCCGCCGAGTGTTTGATGATGTTGTCCTGTCGCACTCCATCTCCTCTCGTCTCCTCACCTGTCTGTTTTCATCTCTGTTATCCCTTCTTCAGCAGCCTGATTTTTCCCTCTCAGCCACACTGCATCTCTCTAAGTAGTTTCGTCCCCTGGCACCCTTCTCTGCTCATCCTCCAGTCTCTCAATGTGCCATCATTCAACTCGAATCCTCTGACGGCAGTCAGACTTATATCTTCAAATAACTAAACCTCTCTGAAATTTTAAATGACAGCCTTGCATCAGTCTTCGAAGCCTTCTAAGAGGTTCTGAAAGGGGTTTTTGCAATTCAGGGTTATGCAACTAAGGCACCTATGAAGACCCTCTTTAACCCTGTTTCAACTATAGAAAACACCAAAACTTCCACTTTTCTATAAAAGCAAGATCTTCAGTCTTCCAGCACTACATACTCTATATTTCTAATGTTACACTGCACTGTAACTTTTCGCTTCTCCCTTCCTCTCGACTCCACCAGGCAAGTCTCGACGTAAGAGACAGCGCTATGTGGAGAAGAATGGTCGCTGCAATGTGCAGCATGGCAACATGCAGGAGACTTACCGCTACCTGACCGACATCTTCACCACGCTGGTGGACCTCAACTGGCGCTGCTCGCTCTTTGTCTTTGTCATGGCCTACGCCGTCACATGGCTCTTCTTCGGGGCCATCTGGTACCTAATAGCCTACTGTCGGTAAGATTGTTGAGCAAGGGGTAGGATGGGTTTCATTTAGATCTGTTCAGTCATGAGCCAGAGAGGAGTCTGTCTGAATATGACTGTTGCTAAATCCAAATGATAAAGAACAAGATCAAAAGTCCTATAGGCCAAAACGACAATAAGATACATGTGTTTTGTTTTATTTGTAAGAAAAATCCTGGGGTGGGGCGCCTACTATATTTATCTGAATTTGAGGGAGTCTTTGAGAGAGTTTTACATTTTGGGAACATTGATAAACATACAATAAGAAAACAGAGCAAAAATTTGAGGCAGTGTGTCACCTCAGATTTGCTCATTAGCACACCAGCACACCATTAGTGTCTCACATACAGTACAACCCCACCCTGGGTTTCTTTTTCCCTTCCCTTCCATGTCACAAACACCCCAAACTCTGACTTTTCAACTCCAAGGGGATCACACTATTTTTTCGCACCCTTTAGGGCTCAATTCTTGATGACTGTCAGTGATTGGTGATGGATGATAGCACTGTCTATCAGCCCAACCCTACATCCTGCATACTATACCTTTAAGGAGAAGTTTGACATGTTGGGTAATTTGCTTACTTAGATTAATAAGTGAAGATTGATTCTACGCTTGTGTCTGTATAAAAAATATGAAGCTACAGGAGATGGTAAGCTTTATAGACGATTGTTGGCACATTTTTCTTTTTTACTCAGCTACAAAGGCAGCCTTGCTGTTTCCATCTGTTTCCAGTATCTGTGCGAAGCTAAGCTAACCATTTCTTGGCTCCAATTACAAGTCTACTGGACAGAGAAGAGAGTGGTCCTAATCTTCCCAAGGAACCTTTGTCAAGAAAGAAAAGTTATATTTCCAAAATGTTGAACAACTCCTCCAATTGAAACATCACAAGGCAATGCTAACTTTTGATCTACTCAAAGATGAAGGCTGATGCTGCGATAGAGTGTCCAGCATTGCAAGACATTTCTGCAACGAATGCAAAAAAAATCTTCTGCCAAAAAAGCAGATGACAAAGCAGTATTAATATTACAGCCTATTTCATCATGATGTGCGACTTCCTCACAAGATGTGTCTGCTGGATCGGAGCTCTAATTAGCTAACGTATTCGTCTCGTAAAATCATGACCTCTTTATATCAATTACGGGCCACATTAAGCTGTGCCAGAGAGCTGTCTACAATTCCTTGGTCACCAACACAGGTCAATAAAAGTCATAGATTATATAAATTACTTAACACCACTTTCATTAATTAGCTCTCCCTCTCTGGCCGAAGCGGTATTAATCAGGGACATTAGCCTGTGTAGTGCGTAGTTTGAACGAAAATCTGCAGACTTTTAGTGCCGCTAAACTTAGAAACCAGTGGATACAGTGAAGGTGCTTCCTGTAATGATATATGATGGAAAAACGAATGTTTTTGCAGCGTCGAGAAAAAGAGACAGCATCACCGTTAGGTTGATCCTCGTGGTTAATATGAGATATAGGATTACTTCTTATTCATTATAAGAATTAGCTGAAGGAGATGGTTAATATACGGGGAGAGATGAGTCATCTTACATATATTTCTGCACCTCCGGTCTGTAAATATAAATCTTCTCGCTCCCCGTCTATTATTTCCCTCTTGACACCCACTTTGTCACCCTCCCCCTTCCCTTTCTCACACCTTCTCCTTCTTTACTTCCCAAGGGGTGATCTGGACCATCTGGAGGATGAGAACTGGACGCCATGCGTCAACAATGTCAATGGCTTCATCTCGGCCTTCCTCTTCTCCATCGAGACAGAGACCACCATTGGCTATGGCCACCGCGTCATCACAGACCAGTGTCCAGTGGGCACCATGCTGCTGCTGCTACAAGCTATATTGGGTTCAATGGTCAACGCCTTCATGGTGAGCACCAGAGCCGGGGCATGACCGAGAAATGGAAAAATCATAATGAGAAAACATCATTATCAAGTCGTTGAAATGATCAGATTCATTACAGATACTTCTTAAGGCTGAAACCCTACCTTCTTAGTTCAGGGTGACATTTAAGATTTCTGGTATTACAGAAAATGTTTTCTAACTGTATTTTAGAACTGAATAATTTCCTTAGCAATCTAGAAATTCATAATAAAATGATTGAAAGACTTCTCAAATGGTAACAGTTGGAGAAGTGCCATTATTGGCCTGTTTAAGAAGCTTACATTGATGATCCAGGAAAGTGAAGTGTTATTTTACCTCGTACATCTTACACAATATTTCCAGTCTATCAGACTTAACATGGATTTAGAGGAATTTCATTTACAGAGAAATGTATAGATAAAATGTTTCAGTATATTGTTTTGAAATCTAAAATGAAGATCAGAATATGGTGATGTGTGCAGACATTTTTACATTTAAGTATTTCAAAACTCTTGTTATAGTTATGTTCACAGACCCGGGTCTTACATACAGCAATTGTCAAAACCTATTAAAGCCCATCAGGAGGCCAGGTTAAATAAAAATTAAGAGCAAACAAAATTGGCTTTGGGATTCTGAAATCAAATCCAAGTTCAAATCTTCATATAAACTAATTCCATTTGGCAAAACCCCACATTTCTGAAAGCCTGTCTGTTCAGCTGAATTAAATCAAAAATGTAATATACACATTTTTATTACTGTGCAGACGAAATGACACTAATACGCTTCAGATAGTATGACTCCTGGAAGAGAATATTTACTTGAAAAGTGCTGATGAAGCTCGTTTTTTACCCTTAGGTAAGCACTCTTTTGATGAGAACATTTCCAAACACTGACGTCCAGCCAGAATCATGTTTATGCATGTTAGTGAGCTAGACACACGCCACATTAGCAACTGATGGAAATGTATGCATATTAAAAAATGACTGAATCTGGTTAATTTAAGTGTCAGGTCTGTTTTTAAACACTGTAAACTGCGAAAGGAAGCTCTACAGAAAAAAACGCTTTGTTTGTATTCAGCACTTACAAATAATTATTGCAGCCGTAAATTCTGTGTTGATTATGAAAAGCATGAGAAGTCATTTATTTTTCAGTAATCCTCTGCTATGTTTGACCCTTTTGCAGGCGCTTTGTGTGTCTTTGAGTCTCAGGCAGCCTCTGTTTCATCCCTCCTTTAACCCTCAAAACTGCGCTCTTTCCTTGCTGTCCAGGTCGGCTGTATGTTCGTGAAGATCTCACAGCCCAATAAACGGGCAGAGACGCTGGTGTTCTCCAAACACGCCGTCATCTCTCTGAGAGACGACAAGCTCTGTCTGATGTTCAGGGTGGGCGACCTGCGGAGCTCCCATATCGTAGGGGCCAACATGAGGGCCAAGCTCATCAAGTCAAAACAGACTCAGGAGGGTGAGACAACCAGATAAGAGAATAACTGACAGTATTGGTACATTTTTTTACTCACTACCATTACTTATGTGACCACTATGACTACAACACCCACTTCTACTTCTACAACTCGTACAATTACTACTGTTTCTACTATGACAACTACAGCACCTCTACTACAATTACCAAATTATAAGAACTCTTGCTTCCTGAAATTATATTATTTAGTCTATTTTTAATGCAATTTCACTTTTTTGAGTGCATCATTAAATCAGCCTCCCATATAGAGAAAGAACACCTCACCTTAACACATTTTTCCTCCCTTTCCTTTTCATCAATTCTCCATTTTATTCTCTCCGTCAGGTGAGTTCATCCCACTGGACCAGACAGACATCAGTGTGGGCTTTGAGACAGGTGATGATCGCCTCTTCCTGGTTTCGCCGTTGGTGATCTCCCACGAGATTGACGCACATTCGCCCTTCTGGGACATGTCACAGGCTCAGCTGGAGAAGGAAGACTTTGAGATCGTTGTCATCCTGGAAGGAATGGTGGAGGCAACCGGTGAGAAATGGGTTAACTACAACAAAGTCTAAAAAAATGAGGATGCAGACAACAGTTTCACTCTGTCCTTTGAAAATAATTATTAATATTATTAGTATTATTTAAAGAGATGTATTATTTAAACACAAAAATCACGAGAACTTTTATCAGAAGTTCAGGTAACAGGCACATTATCCCTAAAGTTATTCAGTTAAAGGGTAACTCTGCCCATTTTATGCATGGAGGTGTCTTTACAGCTCTTGGGGAGTACTACTGCATATGTGAAAACAGTACTATAAAGCCTTTTGTGACGACAGAGGAAGCTGGATTTAATCCAGTGATGTCACTCTCAAATTGTAGGGTATTGTAGGCACCAGGTTTGAAAAGCACTCCACTGTTTGTTTAAAAACAAATTGATTGATTAAAATTGATACAACAGAATGCTATTTTTACTCCACGTATTCTTCTTCTTTTTCAAAACCTAGTGCCTACATTACCCACAATGCAACTTAACCACTGAGTGACTTCACTGGAGTCAATTCTTCAGATCACATGCAGCTTCCTCTGGAGCCATGAAAGGCTTTACACTACATTTGTCACATTCGGAGTTACCCTTTAAGTCAGGCGGTTTTGTGCAGTAGATGGATCAAATGATCCCAAAATATGACATAAAAATAACTGAGCAGGAATGCATTTGGTTGAAGTGATTAAAAAAACGTGCTGCTAAAATTCGAAATGCAGTGAATGGTCACTCAGTAGTAATAAAATAAATATAGCAATACTGAGCTGATGGTAATTACATTTTCCATTTATGAAGGCACAGGCCATATAAGTAATACCATTAACAATATTCTATCACTTAAGGGGTTTTATATGATTAGTTGAAGGCGATTTTGTGACTTAAATGTTAATAAAATGTTATAAAATAAAACAACTGAACAGCATTGTATTGTGTGGGGAAATAATACCTCACAATTTAATTAAAGTTCTAATGGCCTCTATGTTGTAAACTCATTTTTGGCTGCAACAACAAGAATCCAGCATCAGGGAATTAATCTTGTAGATGCATACAACTATATGACATTACAGCAATACCATCACTGTTTTACAGAAATCAAACCCTGTCCAATTCTGTCCATTAGAAAATGAAATTCCCCTTCCAGGTTGTCTGTTGTTTGTTTGAGAGCTCTCCATCTCTTTCAATCTTTCGGGAAGCTTTTATGATGTTGTGATTATGGGCGAAATATACATATATTTTTAGATACGAGTATATAAGTGAATGTGTTATATAACAGGGAACAAAACTGGAGAGTCATCACTGGAGTGAACTGATGTTTTTGTGTTCTTATACTTGATGTCACTCTGTTGACTAAAGAGGCAGCGTGTTAATCATAGACATGTATCCATCTCCACAACAGCCAGTGTGTCAGTGAACACTCATCTGCCCTTAAGCAAGGCACCGACGCCTTATGGACTAACTCAATATTCGTCACACTTTTATAAATCATTAGCTAAATGCCTAAACTGCAAATGCGTCATGTTATACTGAGTTCCAACTTTACTCTTGATTGAGATTAAAACACAGTTTCAGTTTTCCTTTGAAAAGCTCCGAACATGCCCCAGACTCATGAGGCTTTTAACCAAATTTAGCAAAACCTAAGGAGGTCTGGTTTTACAGCATATTGATCGGGAAAATCATTCACACCAGCTGCGCAACACATTATCTCTGCTTGTGGCTCCCCTCAGAAATGAAATATTAAGAAGCAGAGTTGAACACCTAAGTTATATTTATTTTATTACATCTTGTCTGCATTGACTTGTCTTACTGTCTGAAAGCTACAAAATCCAAACAAATATAAACAGAGCCTGGCAGGGACGAGTAGCCAGTTACCTGTTCTCTGGGAGGATTTGGAAATATCATATCGCCTTATGTCAAATTCATTCTGAGAGGATAATATACGCAACTGTTCCTCACTGTTTGGCAGGAATTCAGTGCATCAGAGCTATTCATGATGTGTCTCTGTGAGGTAAAGGTGGCCTCTCTGCCCACTCTGAATATCGATTCGACATGGAGTGCTGTGGAGAGTTACAAAGAAGAAGCACACACTCATAAGTCAGCTGCATAGAATATTCATTCGCAGATAACTTACCAATTATGATGTTGCACGTACAATCCTGTTTGTTATTGTGAGGCATAATTAACTTTTGTACTGTATTGTTGTGTTTGTGTGTGCAGGGATGACATGCCAGGCGAGGAGCTCCTATCTAGGGGAGGAGGTGTTGTGGGGTCACCGATTTAGCCCGATGATGTCACTGGCAGAGGGCTTCTTTGACGTTGACTACGGAGCCTTTCATCATACATTTGAGGTAATTCGAAGCAGGGGTGATAAGGGCAAAACACAGGGCAAAATAGGTGGATTTGATCTGTGAATAAACCAGACAGCAGTTAACGACTGCTGAAAAACTTCAAAAACTCCTGTTTGCTGTTAATATACCAGCAACTGGCAATCTGTGCTGGGAATAAACCTTGAATCTCTGTCTAAAACCATTTTAAACCAAAATTATGGTGTACAGGCTGACTTTTTGAACACAGGTAAACCTACTAAAAATAGGTGATTGACTCATTTCCTATTTCCAGTGCCTTTCTGTTTTTTTTTCTGCTGTGTCATGTTTGACGTCACAGAAATGCTGGAAAACAGGGAACAGGAGAGCAGCATGGAGGCCGATGAGCATGTTTTGGTGTGGTAAACAAAGGGCACCCAAACGGAGACACACTGGCAGACAAGTAACTTAACAAAAAGGAAGCTTTTGATAACGAAAAGCTGAATATCCAAGAGTACTGTTTGAATGGTGATAACTGGAAAAACAAAAGTGAAAATTGTCCAAAACTTCAACAAGCATCATAGCATTGTGCTGGAAAAGGGGGATGTCATCAATGCAAATACCTGTGACTGGAGGTTGACATGAGAATGAATGCCAATTGTACCCTTTCCCACTGAAGTAAAAACCCAGATGTTTGTGGGTATAAGTGGGTTTGTTGTCTGATGTGAAAGTTGTATACAGGTGGACAGATAGAGTATAGACCGTGTGACATAGATATCAGCAGTTGTCACCATGGAGGTTGGTCGCAGAAAATGCTTCAACATTTCAAAACATGATCATAAAAGTCCAATATTGGTGTAGATTTTCTTTTTATCAATTTAAGAATTTATCAGATGAGGCGAACGTACCAGTTCTTTCACAGACAGTAGACAAAAATAAGTGTTTCAGTGAGGAAAACTCTTGCTGTTAGTCCTATTCCTGTCTCCACCTACATGTATAACTAACAGAATTCTCACACTTGTTCTCTTGGGTTTGTTGAAAGGCATGCTGGGAAACGCAGGAAGTCTAACTTGAGTATTCATTTGGTGGTTATTTTCGTAGAGACAAGCACACAGCATGGTTCAGTGCCTCTCACCAAAGCTTTTATATCATATGCCTATTACTAGATGAGCTTATTTATAATTGCACACAACTCAAAAGGAGCATACATATAAAACAACGCAGAGCACAAACAGTACTATTCATCATCGTTTTCACTTCTGTCGGTGATTTTCACAGTTTGTTCTCCAAAGTTAGCCTTACAATTTCCATAGAAGCACCAATAGTTTTAGTAAAGGTCAATGCAGTTGGAGATAAAAAGGTGTAATGATATTTAAAGGAATAGTTTGACACCATTTATTTGCCTATTTGCTGAGAAGTAGGTGAGAAGATTGATGACATTCTCATAGGTGTCTTTTATATATGAAGCTGCGTCCAGCGTAGCTTTGTGTAAAGACAAGGATCAGAGGCAACAGCTAGCCTGGCTCTGCACAAAGGTATCAAAATCCACCGAGCAGCACCTCTAAACCTCACTAGTTAAAGGTACATCCTTATTTAGGCCCTCTGATCATTCTGTTAGCAGGCTAATTACGCTTCCAATTAGTTATGTCTGTTGCTAAGCACTAAACAGAGACTTCAGGAAGCCCATGCTCTTGTAATTGTCATTTTTAAATTTTTACTTTAAATGAGAAATGAGATACAACATGTTTATATTTAGAGGTGCTTGTTGGCAGATTTTTTTTACCTTTATACAGAGCCAGGCTAGCTTCTTCCAGTCTTCAAGCTACGCTAATCGAACTTACTCTCAACAACACAGCAATGAAGTGCATTTCCCAAAAAACTATTTCTTTACCTTAAAATTATTAATCCACCATGTTTCCTCTCCCCCAAGGTGGACACGCCCTCCTGCTCAGCACGGGAGCTCTCATTGGCTGCAGCAAGACTTGACGCTCACCTCTACTGGTCCATCTCCAGCAGGCTGGATGAAGAACCCACACTAACCAACCAAGCATCCAAGCAGCCAGACAGCGGCTCAGCCAACGGCAAAGGAGGGGAGCCGACCTTCATCGTCGGAGAGATGACAGACATCCAGGAGCAAACAGGACTGGGCGAGCTGAACGGCAGCGTCGCCACCGACCAATCTGAATCAGAGGCCTAGAACAGAGAATGTTTACAAAGACCTTCACTATATCACCACCATCCCACATGTAATGTTTCCAGATCTTTTCTTTCAATGCAAATGAGTAGTTTCATGAGGCTCAGTTCTACAGTATATGCCATATCTTATGTTACCATATGGAGGTGTTTATTTCTTGATATTTTAGTCTTTTGTTTCTATGTTGATCTTTGTTACCAGTGTACTGTACGTATGATACCTCTTTAAGGTTTGTTGTGTTAGCTCCAATCACCCTTGCCTATATCTACATTTTAATGAAAATACTATGCTTTAGGTGCGGTCAACAATAGTTATCCTGTGGACTGAGGCAGAGTTTCAAACAGATAGAGATAAAAAGTAAAGGTCACAAGGTGGTTGTCTGTGCATATTGTTCACATTTAAAATAGGTACATGTGCATAGACACTTTATTTTCACCTGCACATGTGTATCACTAGATGATGTTGAGGTATAGACTGAAATTCTCACCTCAAATTTCTTTAGATGCAAGGATTTTTCTTAGATTCTTATTGTACATCGATCAGGTTTTAAGAGGGAGGGAAAGTCACATCAGCCCACAGACAATATGTGTATTTGTATACTCTGCAAGAAACCTTATTTGGCAACAAGCCGTCTCTTCATTTGGTGCTAGAAAAATGCTTCAAAAATCTATTTTGCTGACAAAACATTGGGAAAATTGGGCAGTGAACGACAAAGTTGTTTTCCTGCCCCGAGTGTAAAAGATTTCCTAACTTCTGGAAGCACGCAGTATTATTTTTGTTAGCAGGTCAATTTGTAAGATATGGCCAGAATTTTAGTTTAAAACATTGAGCGTGAGTGTGAGGAAACAACAGTGTTGATGTTATGTCAAACTTGCTACTGAAGTTAGCATGCTAACGAGCTAGCCCCAGCCAGTCCTGTCTTGTTATGTCACTTTGTTCCGCAAGAGGTGACTGTCTAATAGCTGCCATAGTTTCAGCTGAGTGATGTAAAAGCAGGAAGTTCACTACTTAGTCTGTTAAGTTAACAAAATCAACTCACAAATGTCAAGATAGGAGATATGTTTACACCTATTATCCTTACTAAAAAGAAAAATACAACCATGGAGTGTTTGAATTCAATTTTGTCTCTTTAACCAAACTTAGATGAGCTTGATCGCTGCCTCAACTCATCAGAAAACACAATATTGAAACTCGACATTCACTATAGTCAAAATGTCAAAGTTGGCATGCTAACCAGCTAACCACGGCCGGTCGTATATTCTAATACCGCTTTGTACTGCAAGAGGTGATAGTCCAATAGCCCCTGTAGTTTCAGCTGGGAGATGTAAAAGTAGCAAGTTTGCTAATAAGTCAAAGAACAATATAAACTCATAACATGTGAAAAAAGGAGACATTTTTACACCTACTTTCCTTACTAAACAGTAAGATACAATCATCCACAAGTTTCTCTCTTTTCCCAAAATAAGACATGTTTCACTGTCTTGTTAACTCATCTTGAAACACACTTCATCCAAACTGGGTACAAATGAAATTAAACTCACCAAAACAGTCTTGGTTTGTCTTTCCACAATCACCTCTAGTTTGGTTGATATACATCCTCAATTCATGCGAAAATATTACAGCTCTACACGCTGTTTTTCGCTGGCTGCTGATGTCAGTGCTGTATCCCCTGTCATAGGGGATACAGCAGAGCATATATAGGGTCACTTAGCTCCAGGGCTAACTGAGCTATCTGCTAACAGCAGCTAATCCCTATAGCCAAAGATAAGTTAAAGACTAGCAAGTCCAGTATAGTAAGCAGCAGTAAACGGTCATGCTGCCATCTATAGTTTTGGAGCTACCTTTGAATTCTGGCCATTTCTTTCAAATTATACCTTTAAAAGTCCACCTAAAAGCAGTGTTTTGCTGCCCTCTCTGGTCAAAAGTTTCAAGCCTGTTTAACCTCTGACCTCACCCAGCATCACTGTTGTCTACGGTCTGAAATGTGCTTGGTTGCACCTGTAACCACACCCAACAGTGATATCACCAGGTGCTGGAGTACACCTGTACATCACTGCAGCAAGGTGAGAAGTCAAACCACTGGAGGTCAGCAAAAACAAAATTTTTCAGGTTTCAACTCCTAACACTAATAAGAATTTGCTGACATTCCCCACTGCACCATTGCATTATGGTGAGTAGAGTAATTATCTAAAACCTTTACAATAGAGCGAGGTTAACATTCGAGTGTGTCTGTGGCTTTGTTTCACATACGATGTGTGTAGCACAAGGACTGTCTATCTTTTGTCCCCCACCAAGTAGAAATTAAAAGCACAATAGTGTGCTGCTCAGTTCGGCCCAAACTCCTGCTTCTGCTGCTGCGTATACATGTGGCCATTTCTACTTGATGTTTTTAATATTTAATATAACACATCTGTTAGAATTAATAAACTGCAGTATATTCCAGACCAACTGTCTCAGAATTTTGTGATATTCTGCAAAGGGGCAACATACATTAAAGTATGCTATATACTACATGTATATAATGTACAAACATACTATTACAGACTCATAATTGAAGTGTGTACTAAGAGAGAAAGCTTATTGATAACCAGATTACTCTCCAGCAGATTCAAATGATTTTTTTTCCTTTCTCAAGAAAGATCTGTATCTTAGAACCCTGCATTGTAATCAATTACACAATTAAAACTACAAAGGTTTTGCAACAAAATGTGGTCTTATTAAAGTAAATGGTCCCTGTTAGTGTTATATAACCTTATTATGAGATAATATTTATGTATTTATAAGCATGATTTTAATCTTAGTTGATGGAGGTAATTGAAATACTTTATATACAGATTTTATATAAGGCTGGGGACAAACAGTAACAAAGATATATTTAATAAGCCGATTTGCCTTTGCTTGCATGTGCAAAAAATACATCACATATCAAAACAGAACACATTAAAACACATTTACACAAGAGCAAATTAGGAGCTACATTAAAAAGAGCATGAGTGACTCTAAATACTAAAAGGAAAGATATAAAATGTCTGTACTGAGGTAGAAAGCTCACTGAAAAAGGGGCTGTTGAACAAGATATTTTACGGAAACAGGGTCAAAGAATTCTTTACAGATGTTTTTCTTAGCACTCTATACCTTTGCTCTGAGGGCAGCAGCTGAAAGTGGTTCAAAGGATTGCTGCAGTCATCTAAAATGTTGTCATGTTGTAGACTTTGCAGTGGTGATAAGACAGTTGGATTTGATTGCATTCCAGTGATTGTTCTGCCCTGTTTAAGAACTTTTGCATTGTCTTGCTTTTGACAGAATCCAGGACACAATTTTAAGAATTGAGAACACTTTCACTTTATCGTTGGTTGACACTGAATTTTATCTGTTAGACAAGTAATTCTTTTAAAAGTGTGATATGCCATACTGCATTAAAAAAAACCACACACCTTTGTTCCCTATTTTCTACAACCACTCCCTGATTAACCAGTAAGAAATTACTTGACTAATGGCCGATATTGAACTTTTCATCTTGTGTAAAGCTGCACCATATGATGCATCTCATTATAAATTCAGGGCTGGATTTCACCACCAGAAGAAGTCAGCACATTGGGTTACTAGGCAGAATCTTGGCTTATAAAAATTAGCTGTCTTTCTCTGTCTTGGCTGCTAGATGGCGATAAAGATCCCACCGTCTTCCTCCAGCCAGTCACACAGCCCTATTGGTGTGTAATGAGATGGGGTCCCCATCTCAGCTGTCTCCTAGGCAACCGGGGCTGGGGACAGGGAGAGGGCAGAGTGTGTGTGCGTGTGTTTATGTGAATGTGTGTGTGTGTGCTAATGTGTGTTTGAAGTGGACCTTCACAACTGATGGGGGAGTTTATGAGGATTGTCAGAGAGTTGATGTGACGTTAGAGTTTGATATTTGTGTAAGAATGGGTGATGATGATGCACAGCAGTGACCTTCAGGTGGAAAAGAATGAATGCCCTTGACATTGAAAAACAAGTCATGAAGGATACTGACATTTTTTCTATTTTTTTTTAGTCTCTCACAATAAAAATACAAGAAATATGATTTTTAGTATCTAAATTAATCAATTTTTGGTCACTGAAAACATGGAAAAGGACTGGCTGAACCGTCAAAGTGTGTTTAACTTCACAGAGATAAACAGCTGGACCTGAATATAAAGCTGTAGATATGATGTTACTTGTAGCTTTCACCACACGCTGTCTGAGACGTCATCCCCGTTTTGTGTCGGATTGAAGGCTAAGTGCATGTTTAATAGTTTTCAGTGATTTTCAACTCAACCCAGAGTTGAACCCCATGTGCCATTTCCTTGGTTCTAATTATGATTTTAATGAGAAGCTGTTTTGCATGAACCCTGCTGAGCCAAAATCAATGTTTCTCTTCATGGGAGGAAGTCATGACAGTTAGGTTTCAGTCTAGGTAGACAGCTATTTTAAAAATAAAATAAAAACTGACCACCAGTTTCTCCAAGACAGAAAAAATAGGCTTTAAAACCACTATTTGAGTGCACCAACTCCCATAAACCCAATAATAGCTAATGTAAGAAACATGACAAAGTGTTTTCTTAATTTTAAGACATACATAAATGCTTTATATACAATAAGTCAGTATAACAGTTTTAAAAACGTCTGATCAATACTGGGTCGTCTTTGTTTAGTGATATTATAGCTACAGCACAAGCCTGAAACAAACTGAGAAGGATTACAATTAAATTCTTTATGGCCCGTTGAAAAGCATTGTTGGTTGAAGCTTCTTTTATCAATATTTTTATATTAATTATGGATCGAATGAGTATGCATAATGTAAAAGGGATCACTCACAGTGATGAACCCAAAGACAATTATAACTACATCCTACACGCCCCCAAGCACAACACAGTGTTTCAGTGTTATTCAACTAATTGTTTCATAATTCCTGAACAGAAAAGTCTGTATCATAAATGCCGGTTGTATGACATATATGCCACCCCTTCTCCCCAAAAGCGAATCATGTGCTTTATCAAAGCCAAACCAGCCAATCGTGTTTTTGCACTGACATAAGTGCACTGTTATGATTCACGACAGTTTCAATTGATTTGGCGTGGCTGTGGTAGACTTCTATAAAACATGGAAGTGGAGGATACCACACTAATGCACAGGATTACCAAGAAAGGGGAGGTTATCCAAATATTGCATTGGTTTAAGTGCTCTGGTGGGATGAGCTGATGACCTCACGTCACAGCATTCTGAACTGAGCTGTAAAACTGAAACTGTTCGCAGCGGAAGTATGGGAAAAATGTGTTTATTTATTTATCATACTAGACAGGTGATTCTATACATTTAGTTTTTATGGCCTGGTGAACATTGAAAGTGACCACTGAAAGTGAAGTACCATAACTGGTAGATAGGGGCCTGGTCTTGTTAGCCCAAAATAACTACCCAGAGGCATTGTCAAGATGGTTGCTGAGTGTCAAGACTCAAAGGACTTTGGTTTTGCTTCACTCTCATCAGTACTTCCAGCTGCAACTGGTAGCTGCTTTTAGCCCCCCATAAAAACCTCAGCTAAAATACTGACTGTAAACTACCTGTCCAGCATGAAACAAAGGACAAGTCAGCGACTAGCTCATGAACACATAAAGGGGAATTTGGCAGCCAAAGAGCTGAAGTAAGTGGAGACCAAAACAGAGGTAAAAGGAGATGCCAGAAACACGACTACAGATGGGATCTGTCGCTGCTCTGCGACGCCCTGGTACCAACTGGTAATAAAAATGCACTTCCTGTTTAAAGTCTTGTTAAGACTGTGAACAGAACAGCCCATATTGTAATACAGACACGTGGTAATTGGGTTAACTGTGAGAAAGCTAGACAAAAGTAAAGTATTATCAAAACAATATAGATGTCTGCTCAGTAATTGTGAAGTATCTGCTGATGTTCTTGGAATGGCCAATGAATTGTTTGAAATTCAGGTATGAAAAGCACCTCATTTACTGGTTCAAAGCTCAGGTCTGATTTTTTTTCCTGCTGCTTTTAACAGTCTATATTCATAACCGTTTGCTCACTGCATAAACCACAAGCCTCCTCTATAACTCTGTAGCTTGCCACCAACCTTCTTTAAGTCTGCAACAACCTCGTCAGATCTTTCCTCCTCCTGTACCGCTGATGTGAAAAACATGCAGCAACACCTCCTGTATGTGTAATGAGTTCTATCTAAAGTGAGACATTCACCTCGAGCTAACAGCTGCTCTAAGAATAAGCACAAGTAAAGCACACGTTCAACCAATGTATAGAACTGTTTAATGTGAAGCCGGAAAGCTCTCGGTTAACAACACAGAACAGAAATTCTAGTCAAAGTTCATCATCTGACACTAAAAGAGTCCCTCTCACTTCCACAGTTCCTTTGTAAAGCACTTTTTCTTTCATGTCTGAGCCCTTTAGTCGATTATTTTAAAAGCAGTAAATTAGAAGCAAAGGCCCCCACACAGTAAAAGTCAGCCTGCCATGTGAAGTAGAGCAGAGCTGATATGGGTGTTAGACCACCCACTGTAGCATGCAGCAGGCTGTATGACGGGCTGTGGAAATGGCAAAGTAATTCTTCGTCTGCCAAAGAGCGTGATTCTATATTACACTGCCAAAGCATCAGGACAAAAACCACAGACTGTTTCTAAATATGTCTCACATTCAGTCACGTCCTGGAGCAGGTGTAAGCAGAGCCTTGTCAAGATCAAACCTTGATCAGAGCAAAACAAGTCTTACTCAAGATCAAGACCAAGACTCCTGGAAGATTCGATTCAACATTAATAGAATAATTAGGTTTTTTGGTTCAACGAATGCAGATAAAGTTAAGACAAAATCCTGTCTGGGCAAAACTCAAACAAGGTTGAGGCAATCTTTCAACACCCCTTCAAGTTAAAAGGCAAAATTAGCTAAACAAGCTTCTAATTGGTAATGGAGTGTCTCGAAGCTGAAATATTTGACCAATATTGACCTGTCTGTGCTCAGGCCAGAGTCAGGCCTTCACTTCCCCTTGGGCAGTCGAACTAAAAAAGAAGCACTCAAGTACTATAAGGAACATAAGCGTCCACCAAACAACACCTTATGTTGCCATAGAGATGGGTATTGCTTGCAGCGCCTTGACAGTGTGGCAGGAAGCAGGAGAAGAGCTGATACAGTGGTCTGTGTTCATCAGGTATTCCTGGCTGGCAGTATTTAACATGACCAGACATCCAACAAGACCAGTGCATCAAGTGATGGAATTAAGGTTTTCTGAAGCTCTTTACTAGCTGAGACAGTGTATTTCAGTCGAGCTGTAACAATACATTGATTCTCTATTGATTGTATATTTCTCAGCATGCTCTGTTCAGAAAATCTACAATAAAACAGAACACTTTCTACAATATTTGAACTACAGATTCTATATCTATAGAATATAGATATAGAATTCTGTCTTTTGCCGGGTATGAACCTGTGATATTCCAATTAACACTTTAAATGCTTGTGTTATTGTGGCTCCAGGCACCATCAGTCCTAACCCTCTTTATCAACTGCGCCCTTGTCCCTCAGAACAGAGTGACAAGGGGAATGGCAGAAATTTGCCAATATGAAACGCTCTCATGTATGTACAGTTGTGTTTATGTAAACAGATGCTACTGACATTTTAAAAATGCCGTCATCTGTGGTGATTTCTCTTGGGTTCCTGTGGCAAACCTGCTATTCTCACACTTTCATATATCTGTTCAAGATAGAAAAGCATGGATGCTTTCAGCTCATTTATATATTCACCCCATCAGTGAAGTCATCAATTGAATCACTTCATGACTGAGCTATTGTCGTTGCTTCATAGGCCAACACTGATACTAGAGGAGTGGTTCAAATTGCTGCAACCTCGCTGCAGTTAAATTTTGAGCATCATATGCATCACAAATGAGCAATAACAATACAACATTATCTAGCTAGCAGTCTAGTTATGGAGTTCTCATAACCCTCACTTGGAGGGCCATGTAGTCTTTACACTTCTCCCAACTCCACTATTCCAACAACAAACTGGGTCATCCTACCAAAAAAAGGGGCAAGTTTAGTTTATAGATGTTTTTCTGTTACCTCCTCGAGAGAGATTTTCTGTTTCTTAATCCTTTTTTCTTTGAGGTCTTTTGCCTCATTTAGTTTTGTAGTTTTTCTTGTTCTCTTGCCTACAGAATAGATATTGTGTTTCACAGCCTGTTTGTTTAGTCACTGTGCTTAAGGGTAAAGACAGGAAATATATATGACAATAAAAGCCTGCTTTAATTGTCCCTATTTCTGCATCTGAGTCCTTCTTTCAAGCCCAGGCCTGACATTGAGATGCATAACAAGTCATAAAAATGAATTTAAAT
Source organism: Spondyliosoma cantharus (assembly GCA_900302685.1). Lineage (NCBI taxonomy): Eukaryota > Metazoa > Chordata > Actinopteri > Spariformes > Sparidae > Spondyliosoma > Spondyliosoma cantharus. The sequence continues at coordinate 12,607 of OMLP01002449.1, read as the reverse complement.
ATGGCAAATCTATTACAGTGTTTCCAAATCGTCATGACAAAACTTCATTGCGCTCTACTACTTCTTTGTATGAATTTGAAATTTTACGTTCACACAAAACACTCACACACAACCCACTGGTTTTCAGTTAGTTACATAGTCCTGTCCTGGTGACACATAGTTTGGGCAGTGTGGGAAACAAATAAGAAAAATAAAGGTCATCAGCTAACTGGACCAGGCAGACAATCTACACCGGAATGCTCTATCCTTGGTTTTATTGCTGAAATTCAAAACTTTCTGCACGTCTGCCTCTCATGCATAGAGAAGTAGCTGAAACAATGGACTACAAGATAGTGTAGTTTGTTATGCTGTTAAGTTTCATTTGTGAAAATGGTGTGAAATGCCTTCCAAGTACAGCCAGCACAGTCAGGCTGAGTGTAGCTGATTGTCAGCCGACTTGGCTGTGACCCATGTTTGGTTTTCACAATCATGGACAAATCTGGGAATGAAGATCAGCTGCAGGTTGGCTTTGGGTCAGTATCAGACAGGTGCCTCATCCATGATATCTAAGAAAATAGGGTGATGGGATCACTTGAACTGCTCTCCCTCTGTTCTAAACTAATTTCAATTACTTTTTCATCAGGACAAACCCTGCCAAAGGTGCCAATGATTGCTTGAAAATATCCCTGATTGTGTCCGTTTTCGTTTTTTGTGCAATTTTGATAAAGTATTTATTGATTAATTACAGCTCAACTGCTCAGAAGCCAGGAGCCGCTGGCCATCCAGCAATGGGTCAGCTCCAAGATCTGGACGCATGTCAATTAAACCTCCTTCCTGAGTAAGTGACAAAAAGAAAAAGTCGTCCATGGTGTCCACCTCTTGCGTGGACCCCTGAGGTCAGGCTTGAACACTTTGTCATCAGTGAGTGGATCTCTGCGAGGTGCATGTTGGACCGTCACTCTTCCAAATGAGGGATCCCTCAGAGTGCAGCATGTCACAGTTGGCACAGGAAGGCCTGAGCCCAGCACATTTAATTAGCCAAGCTGTCTTGGCATTGGATGGGAGGGGGGACACACACAGTGACGAGTCATCAACATCACCAAGGGCGCGGTGCTGCTCACTGCCATACTGCACATCTAAAACTTAACAGGATGGGAAAACGACGCATGGGCGTTTATGTGGAAATTTGTCACTGGGCGATAGAGTTTTTATTGGAAAATCAGCACAAATGCGCACACGCAGTGACTGACCTCTCTTGTACAAACACATAAGGTGTGTTCCTGTCAGGTTTTAGTCTGGCAAACATTGTCTGACAAAAGCAGATACACAGACCTCACTGCTCCACATGTCTGTATTAACATTCAAGTCAATATGCCAGATTGAATGAAAAAAAAAAATACTGTTGCTATGAAAAAAAAGCAAAGTTAGGAGAAACAGTTTGGAAGAAACCATTCTGACATCCCTCTCTGTAGCTGCCTGCATGTGAGGAGCCCACCCCACCTTAGCTGTAGTGAGGAGAGCCCAGTCCAGGCAGCCAGCAACCAGCGCGTCTCTGCCTACCAATAGGCATGCTCGGCTCAGGCTCTGTGCAGTGCTCTCAGTCTCAGCAGCTAAAGCTGGGCGCAGGGGAACTGCGACGGCCGCGCCAAGCATCTTCCCAGGTATGCGTCTCTCTGCCGCTACGCCCTTATTCGTTTTTGCAATGTTATGGCATCTTGCTGCATGCTGTTTCCCACTCTGCCGACACTGGCTTATTTCTAGGGAGGGGTTGCTGTTGTACCTTTATTTTATTTTTCTCTGTGCCTCACGTAGCCTCCACGGTAGCGCAGGGCAGCGGGTCTTGGTAAACACTCACAGTCAGCGAAGACGCATCTGCCAAAAACCTGCTCGCTAACCGCGCGTTAACTTGCACACACCTCAAAATGTTCGCCCTTCGACAGATCAGCGCCGAGCCGCCGCTGCTGGTGGC
>OMLP01002449.1:0-10598 GCA_900302685.1 Spondyliosoma cantharus | reverse complement strand
GCTGCGCTGCGTGCATTTCTTGGGCAGAATTTTTTGCAACGAGGTAATGATTTGGCCAAGCGGCTTTTGTCAAAACATGACGGCTGACTATATTTTCAACTTGTGCGTGCAGGTAGAGAGGTTTCCCCCCCCCCGATAGCCGCTGGACTTGCGGCACTGGGCAAAGCAGGTATTGAAAGCTGATTTGAAAAATCATTTCATAGCAGTCAATTTAATGTAGGCTGTGCCATATAACACTGCAGCAGGCTATAGCAGGGCTATAATAGGTCATACTGTGTCTGTGCATAGACAGCCGTCCCTATAACAGTGATTTATTATTGATAGCTGTGTGTTGTGATACAACGGATCTATTTCAAATCATTATTCATTCATACAGTGAGTTATCATCCAGGGAAAACGATGGTGAGGAAGATGTTTTTTTTTCTCAGATAATCAGGTGGACTTTGTGAACACAAAGTGCTCTTAATCATAAACGTGCTGAACTTGAGCTTTAAATGAGTTTGCATAAGCAGCTCTTTTTATGATTAGTCTGGTTTGTGCTGCTCTGTTTTCTCTGTCACTAGGTAAGATGTAGGTACACTCCCTTAGCAGTTAGGGTGGTGCTGCCTGTTAGTGCTGATGTGTTACAGTGGCCACTACCTGTGCATGCAGTCTGCTAGGCCTGGCTGTACATTGGGGGCCTCCCTCCCTCGGCTCCTGGCGGGTGGTGGCCAATAAAACTACATTTCTAAAAGTTTAAAGTAAATCTAGACTCCATGTTGAAGTTGTGTGCGGTTTTACAGCTGCAGAGGAAAGTTATCAATGAAAGCCCCTCACGTGAACGTTGATCTTTTGTTCCCCGAAAGCGGAAAAGGGACTCAACTCCCCAATTATCAGCTTGTGAACGACCTCAACAGCAACTTTTACAACAGCTGACCTTATGTTAGTTATCCTCACACGTCACACTATCATATCTCTCAGCGAATCAATAATGTGCATGTAAAAATCTGACTGTGTTGTTATTATTGATGCTACTTTTGTTGTTGCTATGCAAAAAAGGCCCATGTGCTATATTTCCATCGCAATCATTTGAAGCTGTGACCTTGTCAAAAAAGGCCACTGTGTGTCTGGTTCTCACTGGTTCTCTGTGATAGAACTCTGTGTCGAAGGAAGCTACTTTTTCTATAGGTGTCCATCTTCAATGGTCATGACTGCGCTTGGATTTGGCTAATTAAAGAAGCACTTGAGTTGATTTTTGCTTCATTTACCACACTTCCTATTCACTCCACTTGGAGAGCTTGGAGGACTTATACATCAGAACTTCTGATTTTTTAGGTAATTTTAGAGTGTTGGGCTCGTCTAGTCAGTGAAGTTACAATGACATTCATAAACATGTGTTGTCCTTGAAAATATGGTTACACACTATGTGGTCTTAAGGTGGAGGTTTTCTGCTAAGCCTTTTACATTTGGATTGTATGAATTATCTCCAGGCTATATGTGTAGGGTTACAGTGAATCATCCAGTATGAAATAAGCTCCTGGGCCAGGGGCAACTCCTAAATGCAAAGTGGACAAAGTTATGGAGTGAGAAATGTTAAGGTCAACTTAAGGTCAAGAGGAGAGTTGGGAAGCTTTGCAAATTATTTAAACGAAATGGTCCTTTATATAATCAACATATTGCATCATTGGGGTAAATTGAGAAAAATATTAAGTTACTGACTGGTTTCTTGGTTACGGTTAACTTTTTCTGGACCTGCTTCTTCTCCATGTAATTAGTCAATCAAAAGAAAATCGATTCATTGTTTGGGTTATTTTAAAGGAGATGCGACAAATAGTTGTTGGTTTCAGCTCACATAGGAAGATTTTCTGCTTGTCTTTGTCATATCTGACAGTAAATCAAATACATTTTGGTTTTGGACTGTTTTGGGAGTTTTTGATGTGAATTCGCTACAGTTATAGAATAAATGATTAAACATGAAAGGTCTTATTGGTAAGAAAAGTTTTGCATTAAAAAGTGATGCTATGGGATTTTAGGTCGGGAAATTGATTGCATAGAAAAGAACAGCATATTTCCTTTAAATAGCTTTGAGACATCACAAGGGACTCCTGTAAGTTTATTTAAGTGTATTAATTTGTTATTGAGAGTAGTTGTCGTTCACGATAGACTAACTATGTGACCACACAATGTACTACGATAACAGGGGCTCCTTCACTGAGATATATTAAAATAGGTGGTCGAAAACTAAAAAGATTAAGTATTTCTAGTTTCAGTTAACAATAAATAAATAAAGCCAAGTGAGTAGTAGTTTGTAAGTCTATTCTAACACTTGCGTCCCATTTAACACGGTACTTGTCCTTTAAGTGACACTTTCATAATGGAAAATGAACAGTGAGCCACTATTCAAGTCCAAACATGATTAGCCAAAATGCTAATGTGTGCAAAGCCTTTGATCACCGTGTTACTGTTTTATAAGCCATCCACTGTCATCTCCAGGCAGGACAGACTGTTATAGCCACTAATTAATGTATCAGACAGGCAGGGCTGCTTCTGCATTCACATACACACAGACAGTAGAGGAACTTAGGAGACTAGACACTGCATATAAAACTTTTATTCTGTGTTCAAGCATTTAGTTAAGTTCCCATTTCTTAATGAGGATTTGCTACTTCTATGATTGTAAACTGTCCAATTTTGGGTTTTAGACTGCTGGTTGAACCATGAAAAAAGCAATTTCATGACAATTTTTCTCAATTTTCCCACATTTCACATACCAGACAAATAATAATTTAAAATTAATTGGAAGATTTATCATAAATTATATAAGTGTTAGCTGAGTTTCAAATTCTATTTTAACAATTTGGCAAATACCTTAAATTGATCTGCTTTATTTAGTATATTAAACAAAGTGACAATATCTGAAAGATGTGCTGTAAACAGATTCAGTTATGTCCACGCCTGGTAGGGTTGTCTTGAAAGTTTTGGTTGGTTCTGGTTTACAAGATCCACAGATTATATGCAGACATAAATACAATCAGAATGTGCTTGGGATGTAATACCTTCTTTTTTTTTTATTAAGATGAATGACGAACTAAATGGTGAATATAAACATTTCTAGAAGTAAGGATTGTTTTTCAGTATGGCACAAAATCTAACTAAAGATTCATTCATCAGTTTGTTTTTCTTATGATAATTGAACATTACTTTCATTTCACTTCTGTTAGACCTATATTTCATCCTCATTTTTTTTGCTAATACAGCACGTTAGAGTTCAACTTTGAACTGGATTTTTATGATTCAGGAGCTGAATCAATTTAATCACATGTAATAAATGTACTATCTTTTTTCCTGATGACATTACAATCTGAATACTGGCAGCCTGCAGCCTGCACCATGCCCGGTGACACAGAGACAAAGAGCAGTATACATTATGTACAGTCATTTGTATTGAATATTCCTTTTCCAATACAAAATGGTTGCAGCTGTAATAACTTACCAGAAATGCAAATGTTTTATGCTAACTATACTGGAGGTATTACAGTAAGAGTATCTGACACAGACTGTTAGTATGATGAGGTTTTTTGATCTCATCTATTTCCCTAATGTTGAAAAATTACTTTGTAGTTTATTTTAATATACACAGTTATTCTTGTCTACTGGAGGGAGTACACCATTGTCCACATGCATAGATTAGTAAAGCTGTCTAAATGCTGAGCTGAGTGTCTGTAGAACAATAACAATGATTGTATTGACTGATGATGAATGTTCCACCTAGAACCTGCTTGTGTTGAGGTCAAATCACATTTCCCATTGTATTTATCCCAGACAAAGGATTGAGGGATCATTATGTAGGCAGCTATGTAATGGATGGGAAGAAATCTTAATATTATACTGTGGTTTCAGACAATTTCTAAAGATGAGAGGCTCTTTTTGGAGGGAGGAAGGGTGTGGCTAACAACCCACATGTCCTGGTTTCCACGTTAGGAAGAGAATTGTCCATGTTCAGGAAAATCTCTTTAAATAAAAACATGCGATCTTAAATTCTTTTAAACATAAGTTGTACATTCCAGAGTTGTCCTTCAAGACAATAATGTCTGCATAAAGGACTGTTATGTTTAGCACATGTTCATGTTAAATTTAGGACACTCTGGAAACTGAGGTTTCAACAAAGCACATGCTGAAAAAGTAACGCACTAACACATCTTGAAAGGCAACACAAACATCTGTATTTTCTGACATCAGCTCATGTGTTGAAAATGACACATCCTCGATTTAGGTGCACTCAAAAATGGGTGCAAATCAAAAATGTGTTCACATGTTACCTCTTCCTTCCCCTGTCCTCCCTTTAGTGATGGCCTCTGCTGAGCAACCGTGCTCCAGCTTCCACCAGCAGCACTGCGCATAAGGCAACACACCCACCTTTGCCCTCCTGCCCAGAAGTGAGAGAGACACCACCATGTACAGTGTGGAGGACCTCCTCATTTCGCACGGATATAAATTACCCAAGAGCGGCCCTCCGTCTGCCACGCCTTATGACAAGCGCCCCGCTGATTGCCAGCGTGAACTTGTGGACAACAGGGCTGGCCGGGGGACACTGAATGGGTATGAGGCAGACCGGGGGGCATCTATCACAGGCATCTATGGCAGCAGGCAGGCACTGGTGAAGGGCTACCCCACCACAGACAACGAGAGCGGGGAAAGGATCCTAAGGAGAAAAGAAGCCGGTATCGGTATCCTAGGTGACGCTCAGCCCTTGGGTGATTCTCTTGCCACAGATAGTGGGTGAGTGTTTTTTTCCCTCTCTTTTGCGATCCCCCACACCCTTTACCTTCCCTTTTTCCCCCTCTCCCCCTTCTCACTGGGGCCCTTCGGTATTGCATGCAAAACTGAGTCTGCACTGCGCAGGGTTTTTTTCTCCCTCCTCTTCCCTTTCCCCTCCTTCCAGAGCTGCAGAACACTCTGGCTGCAGCAGCACCACTGACATGTCTTATGCTGGATATGAGGAATTATGAAAGGTGCCTTTGCACTCATTTGAGTTGTTTACATGCTTGCACAGAGAGATGGCTTGTGTCTCTGCGGAGCCCACCCATGCACTGGTATCATCTCAACAGCCTCCACCAGGCAGGCAGATGTAAACAGCAGCACTAGACAGTGAGCAAACTGAGGAGGACTGAACATGCCTCAAGACAGGCGCGTAATCACTCCACTGTAAACACTGGCACACTGAATCACGCCCAGCACGTGCTCTGTGATGTAAGCATGTTGCTGGGCAAGTGTGCACAGCGCGGCTCCCCTCAGCCATACAGTAGCATATGCTGCTGAGGATGATCCATTGACTTTGCAGCTTAAATGAATGAGTACAGTGACTAACACAATGACTTAGTGCAGTGCAGATATTTGAAGCTCTCATGAAGGGTAATTGTAATACATTCTTGTTTTTTAGTTCTGTGTTATTAATTATTAGACTGTATATTTTACAAATGTTTATTATTTGTATTTATGATATATTTTACAGCTTTAGTTTTGTCTGTTTTTTAAGGAACTATTAACTGCAAACCATTGCCATTATGTGGCTGTATCATAAATATAAACCAACTAGCTGGAGAAAATACAATTATTGATTTATTTCATTTGACAGATCTGATGGTTAGATTTGAATTTCAATGCGGATTTCAAACCCACACTCCCTCGTTTCTTTATAGCTGCCTATAATCAGGGGGGCTTAAAACATGCTTGAATGTGACTGATAACCTATGGAAATTCATGGATCTTCTTTATTTAGCTGTGCTGTTCCACCACACCAAGAAAAATTACAATGACTGCCTGAGAAAATTAGAATTGTAAAATTACAACGTAATTCAAGAAAATTACCCTCTTGAAGACAAAGAACTGAAGCTCTGTTTTTTAGACTTAATCTGTTATGATTAAGTATGCTATTTCTAAGATAATTGTTTTGGCAGTGCAACATGCATAACAGCAATATCCTGCACATAACTAAATGTATCTCCAGGAGATACTGCCTTATCATACTACAGTGGAGCCACTGTTTTAAACCTCTCAAACTGTCAGTTGTTACACACTTGCCAAGTTGTGTTAAATTCAGCTAGCATTTTTACAATTATTCTATTGCTTTTAATATTGCACATGCACCATAGCAACAATCAAAAAAGCCCTGAATTATGTTTTACTGTGATGCAGAATGCTTTAAAACGTAATTGAATCACGCAATCAATTAAACAGGGGGAAAGAGGTGTTTGCTTTCCTGTCAGATCAGGTAATGGTATATTTTTGCTAAGAATTTCTTTAAGAGCCACAGTCGCTGTCAAGATGACCAGCTTCCAAGATAAGGTCAGCACAATTTAATATGCAGATCATATTGCAGTAGCATCACAATTTCATGGTTTCTTCAAGGGACTTGGAAGCTGCTGACTTAAGCACTTCTGTCTCATATGTGCTGGCTCTACTTGATTAAGTTGCTTTGGAAAGCCTATACTGCCAAAGCTAAAACACATGCTTGAGACTGGCATGGACATGTCACTTCTCATTTTTGGCAATTATCAAATCTCAAACATTATTATGTTATCATAAAAACTGAAATAATACTCCTTTGATTTATTTTGTTTAGGGGAAATATCATGATTGCAGATCTTTAAATCTATCAGTCCTTTAATTTTAGTGGTTCTTTTAAACTACAGAATACTGGCAAACTATAAGTCATATGAAATAATATTGCCTTGCAGAAAATATTCTGTGATTATCTGTGTGTCGAAACCTACCTAGCAAATGTAACTTTGTTACAAAGTCCACCTCATTTTCCTGTAACACTGTGGAAGTCTTACTTACTTTTTGGTCTTTGCAGGTTCTACGATGTTCCTAGTTTGACTTATTCAGAGCCGCTGAGCTATGATGAGAGGGATGTTTCCTACTGGCGAAGGCGAGGCCAGGACTTCAGCATCCTTCTGGACTATGCTGATGGCAGGGAGCTGAGGGCCTCTGCTGGCGCGTGGAGGCCACAGGCCCTGATTACAGCAGAGGAACACAGAGCAGAAAGACAAGCGCAGCAGCTATGGGAGGACATTTCCTGGCTGAGGGACCTGGACGCAGCCCCTGGTCAGCTAAGGGTAACTGGGGAAAGAAAGTGCCAGAGCCTCGGTACAGAGGAGTGGAGGCCTGCTGTGGGCCTGGGAAGGCAGCTGTCAGATGGGGATGGGGATAGGTGGGCTCTGGACCAGTACCGCCTGAGGACACCAGAGGGTTTTTTCCACCCTAGAACTAAAGCAAAGTCTCAGTCTCTGCCCAGAGTTTTGTCACCTGATAGAACAAGTGGCAGAGAGCTCTTTCCATCCAGGCCTAGCCTACCCGATAGACAACAGAGGATAAGCAGCACTGTCTTCTCTGGGCCCTATAGTAGGTATATCTATAGTGGTGCTGTTGTCAGGGACCGGTGGGGTAGGAATGCTGGGCCAAGCAGCCATGTTGCACTTTTACCAAAGCCCAGGTTCAGCAGGCCTTTAAAGCCTCCGTCATATGAGATTCACCAGCAGACTAGGGGTAGCGCAGAAATGCTTGCTATAGAACAGGGTGCCAAACAAAAAGAAAGGCCTATCTTTTATCCAAGGGGAGGGGATCTGAGACAAGACTATTTCGCACAACACTCTGCCATCTCTGGAATGGAGCCCCCTGGCTACATCCCACCCCCATCTTATAAAAGAGCCCCACCCCCAAGATCAGTTTCAATCAACCGCAATGAAATGGCAAATCTAAGATGGAGGGCGGAAGCTCTGCAGATGCCCAGCTCAGATCCAGGAAGGTGGTTTTCCAGACAGGCAAGTAGTTCATGGCTGGAACATTATGGAGATCGTGCTGCATCCCAGGCAAGTGGTTCATGGCTGGAACATTATGGAGATCGTGCTGCATCCTATCGAAAACAGGTACATTCTGGACATGAAGAACAACCAGTTCATGCCCGTCAATTACCCACTGAAGACCCAAGAGTGAAGCAAATCTCAGGAGGGCCTAGCGGAAGTTCTCTCACTGACTCGGACAAGATCCGTAATATCAACAAAGAGACTCCACCCGCTAAGATTTTAGGACAATCTACACATGATAGTGCCTTTCCTCCCCAACAGGGGCCAGCTCTCAATACTGACAGCCGAAAAACAGCTCTCACTGACAACGACAGCAGTAATCGATGGTGCAACAGAGGATTAAACAAAAAAAGTGACAGTGTAGCTCCTGAACAGAGCCGTACTCAGTTTTTTCCTTCATCTATCCTGGGCAAACCACCACCTCCCCCATGCAAGTCGGCTGACCAAAGTGTCCCTGAAACTGTGACAGAAGTAAAAAAGGTGGAGCAACCTGAGCCACCAGAGAAAGAAAAATCCAAGAATCTAAAAAAGAGACTTAGTGAGACAATTTTTTGTTTGGTGTCTGTCCCTGTCACTCCACAGCTCACTGGGACAATGATCCGTGATCAGAATAACAACAATGAGAAGTCACCAGACCCAGCAGATAGTCCGAGTGACAATAAAACTGGCCATTTAACAAACCAAAGTCTCCAAAGCACATCTTCAGCTGAAGCTGAGCTGCAAGCACTAACTGGTAGCATAGCGAGCAGCAAAACAAGCAGTAGAGCGAGCAGCAAAATGTTTAAAAAAGTACCCTGTAGACCTCCTAAGATAAACCATTACAAGGAGATGAAACTGTCGGGAACCTGGCCTGCAAACCAGTATCGAGACCAGGAGACACAAACTAGCCCAGAGGCCCGAAAACCTGCCTCTGAAAACAAGGAAGCACAACAAGACCCTGACCCTCCTGGCACTGAAGTCCCTCCTGATAACAGCGGTGTAGTGGGCACTGCCTTCAGTTTTCCTATAAAGGGAGTGAAGAGCCTGAAATTGTCAAGCAACAGCGCCTTCTCCCTGACATCCACCTTCTCCAACCAGCTGAACAAGAGCACAGCTCAGCAGCCAGCAGTACCACCCTCAGGAAATGTGGAGGAGACCAAACCAGCAGCAAACAGTGGGAAGGAGACCTTTGAACAGTTCCTGGTGAAACCGGCCGCCCAGCGACCATGGGATGCTGTAAAAGAGTTGGAGACCATCAAGAAAGAAGTCCAGGATCAACAGCAGCAGCAGAGCAGCAAACAGCCCAGTGTTGACAAGTGCATAGAGGACCTCAACGAGGCCTACAAAGACATCTTGGAGCTAGGCACTGCCAGCAATAAAGTCCCAAATGGTTCTGTTCAAATCCCTGAGCGTATCAAAATCAGATTAACATCAGAACCTCTCAACAAGCCCAGCAGCCTTAGGCGCAGTGCAGTAAGCTGGTCTGTTGACCCAGAATACAGGGAAGTCAAAAGCGCCTTCTCCAGGCCTGCAACAAAGTCGGTAACCTTCAGCAAGCAGCTTAGGGAGGAGCTCCCTGTCCCACCTCGGGAGACAGGCTTCAGAGAATACAGGGTTGTTGCGCATCTTTCGCGCAGACGGAGCAACGACGGCAGGACAGTGAAATTGGACCTGCCAGATGAGCCTATCGAGACACCACTTTGTGACTTCAGTCCAACAACGCACACCACATCAGCTGAGGTGCCATGGGCAGATAGACAGCCCATGCAAGATGCCTCTACGCTCACTAGTCCTCCTGATTATGAGGACATATGCCAGACTTTGCGTCAGTCTAGAGATCCAGCGGATGCCAATAAAGCGTCCACAGGCAATCTAAAACCTAATGACGGAGAGCAACTTCAAGATCTCAGTGTTGACTCAGAGGAGGAGTGCCCTATTTGTAAGAGAGAGCTTGAGAATCAGATGAGACAGGGCCCATTGCCTCCACTTCATGAGGAAAACAGCTCAGACAGCTCGGGCAATCAAAATGGCAGTCCACCACAACATGCTGCGTTAGAAAGTCCAGCAGAAGATACAAAAACACAGCAGCCAAATGACTTAAGTTTGAATCAGTCAGGGTCTGATGGTGCTGCTGAAACAAAAGAGCAGCATTCATTGATACAGGATAATGTTGAAGGGGGTGATAAAACAGACAATGCAGAAAACTTGGACGATTCATGCACAGTTAATCCTGCTGAGGGTATACCAGCGGATGGAACAAAAGAGGAGAGTGCATCCACAACATTAGCAACTGATGTGCCTGCAGACCCCCAAGTCACAGAGGAACAGAGTGTTAGTGACACAGTAACTAAAGAAGTAGAACTAGGAGAGGGGGAAGCCATTACAGGAGAGATACCTGAGGGCAGTGCAGACAAACAGACAGCTGAGGTGAAAAGTGAGTGTGAGGGGCAAGACAATGCAATGCCTGATGACAAGCTGGAGCAAGAAAAGAAGCCATTTGCTGTCCCAGAGCATAGACTTGGTTTACGGACTCATCTGGGGCGAGACCACCCAGGGTTACCAGAGTTTCCACCAGATAGACTGCCACTTTCAGTTCCCCCACACCTAGACCGCAGGCTGTCTCTTAGCTTGGAGGGGGAGAGGAGGAGCAAGGGCCCCTCTCAACGAATTGAAGCATTGCAGAACAAGCTGGCTATTTCTCCAGGTCGGGTGGCAGTTGAGCGCATGGCCCGGATGAGGGAGGTGGACGTTATGTATCGCATGAGGCGCCTCAGC